>JAJMJI010000004.1:418691-628939 GCA_030563505.1 Candidozyma konsanensis | reverse complement strand
CGGGTAAATCGAATGAGTGGTTTTTCTGTTTGATGATTAAGCTGGAGGGCACCAGTAAAAACAAACCGTTCCTCAACTTGCCATACTTCAATGATCGAGTATGTAAAGAAGCCATCCCATTATTGAATATTGTTTGAACTTCGGCATTAAGTAAATCACCCTCCTTCAAAAAGGTTCTCATTTGTAGTTCGTCACTTTCCGACTTACGTCTCAAGATTCCTCCAGGTAAGTTAACTGATCCAAGCATCAAGACGGCATCTTGCTTTGCACCAATGTTGACTTTCCATCTCTTTTGGCCAACCTCAGTTATTCGTCCAACGACATGATCGCCTGTCTCTGGTTCATACCTCCCTCGCAATGGCACCACGCTAAGTAATCTGTTCACTCGGGATATATTTCCCGCCACGGCTGAAAATGTCCTACTTTCCAAAAAATAAACACCGTGACCCTTCATCCATATCGGGTCATCTGTTATTAATTCACCTGGTGTTACCACCGAGTTTGCGGTGCTCTCGAGTGTTGATGTATCTCTCTTCGAGTGATAATCGTGCCCCTCGAACCCTTCTCCTGTTTCCAAGTCAACATCACTGTCAGAGTCGATATCTTGAAGCGTTCTTCTCGGGCGTGATATTGTAATAACGGTTTCTACCATCGTAAGGAAAAATGGATGTTCGCAGCTGCTTGAATGATTGGGAGCAGCATTAAATTCTCAGTGCGCGATGCCCAATTTGAAGAATCAAAAAATCAATAGCCATTTGTGCAAGCTGGTGATACTTCAAGCAATATATTGACTACGCTGAGATTGTATCATCCAGTTTCAAGGCTAGCTCGTTGTTATAGGCTGAAGTTGTCGTATGTACAGACATAACTTCTCGAAGCTACTCAACCGGATATTCTTCAAACCTCACGAACCCCTGTGCCCTCCCATCATCAGACAAAAACCATTTCAAATGAGCTCCAAATTTTTATGCCCTGTGGCCCGCGGCATGAAATCTCTCGACAGATCGGCTTTTGAGAAGGATATAGACCTTCTCGTCGCCAAATTTCCGAATCCGCGATTCGTTGGGGAATTCACCAAAATTTGCAAGCATGAAATACTCAACGTTCCTAATGTTAAGCATATAGTGAAGGTTGGAGAAATGAAAGGAGTTCTTCTCCGGGACGATATCGATGATATTAATCACTATGAGGAACATTTACCAGTGAAAGCTGTCGAGTTGATTAAAGAGCATGGAATTGAAATCAGCCCGTATAGAATGAAGCTCACTTACAATTTCTGGAAAGCTGACGATATCTTACAGGCCATATTACCAGAGCATCTTTTGCATGAAAGCCCTAGTGGGTTCGCACAGGCCGGTCATGTCGCTCATGTAAATCTTAGAAATGAATTTAAAGAATTTGGGCCCTTGATTGGACAGGTGATCATGGATAAGAACCCTACTGTCAAAACTGTGGTTGACAAGCTTGACACAATCAATAACAAGTTCAGGGTATTTGACATGAACCTCTTAGCTGGTGATGACAATTATTTGGTTGAACAACACGAAAGTGGTTGTAAGTTCAGGTTTGATTTCAGCACAGCATTTTGGAATTCTCGTCTCAACACAGAACATGAAAGATTAATCACTCAATTCCAGCCTGGCGATGTGGTGGCAGATGTATTTGCGGGAGTTGGGCCCTTTGCGGTGCCCGCTGCAAAAAAGAGCGTATTCGTGTTGGGAAACGATTTGAACCCCGAGTCCTACAAGTATCTCACGGAAAACGCAACGATTAACAATTCACTGCAATATCTCAAAACTTTTAACTTAGATGGGCGTGATTTCATCAGGTTGTCACCACAACTTCTTCTCGACTGGAAGCTTAAAGAGGGCCATGTCGAAAAGCGCAGAACTGTCAAAAAAAGACGTACTGGTAGTGATGATAGTAAACTGATCTCAAAGAAGGACGAGGTCTCTTCCACTCCGATTCCCACATTCATCTCCCATTACGTCATGAATTTACCAGGTTCAGCAATCGACTTTTTGGACGAATTTATTGGACTTTATACCAGTGATCCAAAGATCGAAAATGCTGTCATAAATGATGATGCTTTCAAACTTCCTACCATCCATGTTCACTGCTTTGAGAAATTTGCGCACGATTCCCCGGAACCTACTATGGAAGAGCTTCATCGGAGAGTTCATGCACGCATAACGAAGCAAATCCAATTCAGTGCTCCCATCAGCGATTTTAAATTTCATTTGGTACGTAGGGTGGCCCCTACAAAGCCAATGTTCTGCGTCTCCTTTACCCTTCCTAAGGAGGTTGCTTTTAAAAAGATATGATTATACAAAAAGGCATCAGTCGCACTTTATGGCTTTCATTTCATTTTAAGCATCTCGGGTCAGTATACTTCATCTGCCGGCCGTTTGTCCATGTATAATACGCTAGTACGAACGAATAAGAAGCCCATGTTTAGCGTTTATCCAACTCTGAAGCGTCAAAATTCAAATTCAGTTTAAGAGAAACAAAGAGCCGGATAAATGGCGTCCATTTTTTTTTTTTTTTTTACTTTTCTTATTCTGTGGTTCTTTGCCGAAATGGGACGCGCATTCCTGACAGTCTTCAAAACTTCCTCGAGGTACCAAACTGCGCATTGACTCAAGGCATTCAATATCAGTGGTAATTCGGTGTCGCTCAAATTCTCTTTGAATGAATCTCTCTTCCATCTTCCTTTCTGCGGCAATTGAGGGCTCTCAAGCTGTGAGACATGCTCATGATCATGACGCGTCCATATCTCCAGTTGATAGCACTCCTGTTCTCGAACCAATATTGACAGCGTTCACATTTTGTGTCATTCAGTTGAGTTTATTTTGCTTCATTCGGCCCAAGTTCGATATGCTCTACCAGCCGCGATGTTCATTCGTTCCCAAGAATGAGCGAGTTGAGAATCCTGGTAATGGTTACATCAGCTGGTTTTTGCCAGTGTGGAATTCCGAGTTACTGAGCTTCCTTGCCTGTGGGCTTGATGCGTATTTCTTCCTTCGCTTTATCGTTTTCATGCTTCTTTTCTTCCTGTGTTGTGGTGCTCTAAATATGGCTGTTTTGATTCCAATCCACTTGTCAACCACAAAAGGTGATCGAACTAACAGCCTTCGGCGCATGAATGTGTCACTTTCTGAACATCTTGACCCAAGGTACTTTAATCCCCACTTCGCTTGCGCAATCTTGACAATTGCGACCCTACATTTCCTTCTCATCAAGGAAATGAAAATCGCCGTCAAAATAAGGTCTGCCTTCATGAACTCTCTTCGCTACAAACATCTTACATCGTCCAAAGTCGTTCTATTTTCTCGGGTTCCTCTGCACATGCGAGACCACAAAAGCCTTGAATCCTTGTTTAAAATATTCCCGGGGGGTATTGAGAGAGCGTGGTTTATTGATGATTTTCGTGACGATGTATTTGATGTCCAAGTTGCCCAGACAGCGCTTGAAATCCTTGAATTTCATGAAACAAAGCATATTCTTGGACAAAATGGAGGATTGACGCCGAAATGTTATTTTCCCTGTGAGTTGGAGATTTCTGCTCTTGCTTACTTTGGCTTTCGGTCTAAATTTCTTCTACCCTCGAGTGTTTCTTTCGTGATGGGTTCGAAAAAGCATCCCATGCGCCAGTGGTGTCTCACAAAAATTCAAGAAAACCACAATAGAGTGGCGTTCCGGCGAAGCAGAATTTTGGATCATAAGAACAAGAAATTGGACAAAGTTTTTGTGAAGTTCCGCAATCAATGTTCGGCTAGAATGGCGCATCAATGTCTCCTCTTCTCAGGGACAAAATTTGGAAAGTGTCTCATCGATGTAAACCCTGCTGATATTTTATGGCCTAATTTAATAGGGGAGAACGATCTCATAACGCAATTACGATGCTTCTTTATAAGAGTTTTCTTGGTTTGCACCATAATATCGCATGTCATACCAATCTCTGTGATAGGGTATCTCTCGCAATCAATGGCGCACATTTTGTCATATATCAGAATAATCGAACATCTACCGGCAGAGATTCGTGGGCTTATCGCTGGTTGCCTTCCCTCTTTAATGCTCAATGCATTGACCATGTTTCAGCTAAAGCTCATTGAAATTCTTCTTGAGCAAAGCGATGTTTGGACTGGATGTGAACTTCAACTTTTACTACAGCATTGGTATTTCAATTCCCTATTTATTCATCAATTTCTCGCTGTTACCATATCGACTAGCGTGACTCAAATGACTATACAAATACTTGAAAGGCCAATCACTATACCAGCATTATTGGCCGAAAATCTTACTGAAGGAGCACATTTTTTCTACAAGCATCTTGCTATCAAAGCTCTCACTATCTGCGGAACTGACTTCTTAAGAATAGGGCCTTTATTACAGCATACGTTGGTAAGACCACTAACGTTCTCGACTCCACGCAAGATATTCGAGCAGATTACAACAATTCCAAGCGTGAAATGGGGGCTACTCTACGCGTTACTTTCGGTTTACGGAATAATAGGTTTGACTTACTGTATCATTTCGCCTCTTACCTCGGCTCTCGTGAGTTTTGTGTTGTTTCTTTCCCTACTCTTTTACAAATATGCTCTTCAGTTTGTCTTCCAACAAACGAATCCTTCAGAGACTTATGGCAGACTATACTTCCACGCCCTTTCGCGGCTCTATTGGGGACTTTACTGCCTCCAGTTCAGTTTGCTTGGCTTCTTATTAAACCTTTCTGATCAAACCAATGCACGGTCCATAACTATTCAGCGTTTAGCCATGATAACAACATTTTTTGTGACTGTGTTCCTACATTCGCTTGTGGTATCAAAATACTGGAAGTGTTTTGACTCATCCCCTGTGGTTACTGCAAAGCTTGTCTCAGGCGAAAGGGGTAAAGAGTCTTTGAATGAAAAGCTGTTGTATTTGCATCCTTGTTACAAATGGAGAGTGCCTCAAGTATGGCTCCCAAAAGACGACTGTGGAGTAGCCCTTGCAAGTATCAAAGAAATTGAGAAGATCTCAGGTGGAAGACTTACGGCCACGACCGCCGGTGCCTTTGTTGCTAAAACAAAGTGGTCAAGTAGTATCCACATCCTCAGCGGCGCACCTTAGGGCTTTAGGGAGAATGAATTATCTTGGAAAGTATAACCCATTCGTTCGCTAGCAACCATTTGTCATTTGAAGAAGGAAGGCTGTCGTGGCCATAAAGAATCAACTCATTCAACTTGGCGATGGCCTCATAATGGTTGGAGGTTTTAACTTCTTCATCTGTCTCGCCAGCAACCAAAACCTCTTCTTTGTTCAAGACGTATGCATTGTGGCTCTCAGGTTCGAAAGACAGGCCCACAAGTTTAAGTCCCCGGAAATGTCTGACAATGACTTCTTTCGTCATGTATGTATCACGTTTTGAAGTTGAACCAAATAGCTCGTGAACGTTTGCAATTCCGCTGTACCTGACCGATACTGGAATTACGCTGCCAGAAGCTGAGGGCAAAGTATTGTTCTCGGGAATCTGTATGCGGCCGGGCATTTCTGATGGTGTCTTAAACTAATCCTCTTGAATTTTTAATTGTCGCGTTGGTCCACAACGCGTGAAGGAAGCTATCATGGATTAACTTTCCACAAAAAGACTTGAAGACAAGACTTTCATTGCAAATACTATATCAAGTGGCCACGCAAGTCTCAAGAGGATCCAGGGTGAACGTTCAAACTCTTAGCGTGTAAATGTTCTGAAGTCAAGCGTGAGAAGCTGTCAAAAAAAGACGTGAGGAAAGGTTGAGTTTATCTAAGTTTAGCACTTCTTGGGATTCATAGTTAAGTCGTACGATATGAATCAAAATAGTTGAAGACGCGACTGTGGTGTCCCTTCATTACCGATGTATTTCCGCGAGATAGACTAAGTAATTTGTATAGAACGCATGCCTGCCAAAAAAGGGTTCCGCTTGTTTAAACAGTAAAGTAATGGAAGAATGCATCGAAAGTCCAGGTCTTCGGCAAGAATTATGAAAATGAGGAGAATGCTATTCGTCAAAGAGTGTTTATTGAAGCTGATCTATATTCAACATCTTTCGACTAAGAGAAGTTCAAAGGCAGATAGGCAGCACAATTAAATATTTGCAACATATTTATCCTCAACTTGCCTAAAGGGCCCTCGAGTAAAGTAAGAGCGGGTATACCCCTGACTATGTGAGCTTCAGTTGCATTGGCGCTTGAATGACATTTCTGGTAACAGAAAAGCCAAGTTATTCGTCTCGGTTACTAGCGCTAATTGTAAAACGCACACTGTGAGGCATAACGGCTGAAAGGGTAGACTTTATGGAAACTCGGTCTATTTTAGAGTGAGAAGTATCAGTCACGATCAATGGAAGTGTGAAGGACGTGCTCCCTCATGAACAAAGACGAGAAATAACCAAGCCCAATCACCATTGTGCTGAACATAAAAGTACCGTGACAACCGCTACCGTAGGCCTTCTTGATCACTTCCGCAACCTCTGGCGATACTTCCTTAACGAAATTCGTGTTTTCTAGAGCTCGTTGAACAATTTTGGCAGCGGCTTCTTGGTCGTCAACAACAAGTTTAATCGTGCGAACAAGGCTTCTTCGAGTGACGGTCTGAAAAATTGCACTGGCGATTGAAACACCCAAAGTAGAGCCTGTTGCTCTAAATGTGTACTGAATAGATGTTGTGCAAGCTTGAAACTTTGCAGGCACTGAGGCAATCAAAGATAGTAAGGTGACGGTAATGATACATGAGTACCCCATGCCAGGAATCAACATCAATGTGAACTGTTTTATCAAAGACGCGTCTGGATTTAGCGTTAAAATTCTTATCATACCTGCAAGGGAAACAATACCCACAAGCACGGTTAGCGTATAGTATTTTCCTGTTTTCCTCATGTAAATCCCTGCTCCCATTGAGCCCATTGAAACTGCAAAAAAGTTAGGAACCAATCTTTCACCACTTTGAGTTGAATTCATACCCATCACAGTTTGAAAATAAAGCGGAATGTAGAATAAACATGTAAAGAACCCCATGGTATAGAACCAGTTAGCCAAAGACGATGAAAGCACAGTCCGCTCTAGGATAATGTTGATTGGAATGATTGGCTCCAGAGCGATTGAATTCTCAATAAAGATAAAGGCGACCAAAAAGAACAAAGCAAGGGCGACGATAGCCACAAAGAGTTTTGAATCGAAGCTTATTTCATTGCCTCCTAGGGATGCAGCTATCAAAATCAACATTAGTGATCCAACAAGAAAGAAAGACCCCAAAAAATCAACCCTTTTGAACTTTTCTCTGAAGTCTGCGCCAGCAGCTCCTAATCCTGGTGATCCTTTGGGAAGGTTAAGATTTACATATATTGAAACGCCCGCCAATATTGCTAAGGGGACTTGTAAGATGAAAACCCATCTCCATCCAAACAAATCGGAAACAACGCCCCCAATAACGCCTCCAGAAGCAGCGCCAAGCCCGAAAAAGATATTGGCAAGACCCTGATAAAGACCTCGATCTCTCAATGGGATAAGATCTGACATAGTTATCGTTCCTAGAGTTGTAAGGCCTGAACCACCACAGCCTGTGACAAATCTCCCAAATACAAGAAGCCAAATATTATTTGTGACACAGATACAACACCCAACTGCAAATAAAGCGCAAGACCAGAGAAGGAGACTCTTTCGACCAAACAAGTCCAGAAGCTTGCCCAATAAAGGTTGTAGTGCGGAGCACGAGAGCAAGTAGGCCGTAGCTATCCATCCAATGTTCTCCACTGCTTCCAACTCTGAAGCAATGACAGTTAAGAGCGTCGTCACTACTGTTGTATCCAACGCCGCCAAAAAAGATGCTAAGTATAGACACAGGATGACAGCGGTAAACTGAGCATTTGGAAGAGCGTATTTAGGCTTCGGGTCCGAACGTTCATTTGAAGCTCCATAGTTTCTAGGACTTCCATTCTGTTCAATCCTAGTCAATTCGTTTGCAACCAATCCCGCAGACCCTGTTGACGCATCCTTGATTGGGCCAAAGTCTAAAAGACCTTCTTCAGATGCCTTATTTTGCATGACTATGTTAAACAAAAAAACTTTGAAGGAAGTCAAGATAAGCTCGGAATTATTTCATGTTCGCGGAATCGCGGGTTCTACTATCCATGAGCCACAACTTGATAAATTAGGCAATCATATGCCGCCTGCTCATCTCAGGGTCGAGTTACGCTTCCTAACTTTCAATCACTTTCCAAGAAGATTAACCTGTGTGTTACTTTTGAATAAGTCTTGTGAACTTTCGAATTAATTTTATTGAAATACCCAATGCATCCCCTCGATATGGATCTCAGTGCAGATCGATTTCGAAAATATGTTTTCTTTCGTGAAGACTGGGCAAAGTGCTTCTTTTCACTGTTTGACACGGGCCAATATCCTTCCTCGCCTGAAATAAGCTGTAATGAATAAGAGATTAGACTGAACGACAAACCCACAATTTGTAGAGCATCCTGCAAACTTACCTCGATAAAGCTTTTTTTAGATAAGCCGAAAAGCGCAAGAACAGACTTTATCGAAGAATAGGCGTCAAGTGAGTCTCTTTTTCCACTAATAAATAAGATTCCCGCAATCTTTTATCGAGTTAACTACTACCTCAGCCTTTTTTTTTTTTTTATTCGGATTTGATAGCCGCGAAATGATTTAACTCGGAACCAGAATCTAATTACCTAACCTAGCTTGCCTATAAACTTTTTTTTTTCGAATGTGAAAATTGTCGACGACAGAGCCTTCTTTCCTGGCATCAAGTTGAATGAAAGGATAGATGCAATTATGGAGTGCCTTCCTTGGTTGGATGGAAGGAGTCCACTCAAGACGTTCTCTAAATCGACTAGTTTTTTCAAAGAGAAAATCCGTCCAACGTAATTCCCCATATTTCCATATTGTCGCTTTCTCGGTGTTTTGCACAATTTTAATCATATGGTGAAGCATCTTTGCCCTCATGTACTTGTTCCACCATTGTGGACATTCATCGAGGGTGCCCGCTATTACCTTCGCTCTATGACCTAATAGCTGAACTTTAAGTTCGATGAGGCCATATCCACCTTTCTTCGGTCTTGCATAAGGCTTTTCCTGGCCCACGCCCCAAAAGGTACGCTGTACCTTTGATAAGTGCTCTTCGAAAAGTGCAAGATCAAACGTGATGATAATAATTCACATTCCAGCTAGTAGAAGAAAGGCTTCAACCTAGGCTTCCATTCTGGCTTCTCTAAGCGTTGCAATTATGGCTTTGCTTTCTTTTCTTTTTCTATTCGAAGAATTTGGCAAGATACCATGATAGAATTGTCAAATTATTTTCTTCCTCTTTCTGAACGCACTTTTCTTATTTGAAAACTACTTCTCTGTTGCCAAGAGACGTGATGGACTCCTCTGATCTGATCTCTCTTTTTCAAATCATACTTAGCTATATGGCACTCTGCCTGATCCCTTCTCGAAAACCTTTCGTGGAGAGGGAATCTGCATGGTATCTTGGGTCAAAAATCACGAATCAAGAACGAGGAATATATCTCATTTAGATCAAACTCGCTAATAAAGCTGCACAAACACTTGTCTATTGCGATAGGACACTCGGTGCTTCTTCATGAACTCATCGAGAAGCTACAGGCTTTCCTTTTTTTTTTTTTGACATCTGAAGATATATATTTCAATGTTCAAAATATACTGTGGCGCCCAGTGGCCCGCCATTTTCCTCTTAGGATGACCCCTGTTTTAAAAACTACTGAGCGCTGATCAAGTTGTATGAGCTCTGTAACAATTGTCTTTCCAGCATCGTCATTAAGTGCTTGTGATAGCTAAAATCTACTTCGCAAACCGTTGGGTATTGATTCTCAGACGATATGCTACTTTCCGTTTTTTTTAACTGATATCTCTTTATTAGAGTAAAAAAAAAACTATTTTTTGAATCGATTGTATTAGCAGGGCGTCTTAAGTAAACTGTTGCCAGTTCACTCAAAACCGAATTCTATATCTCTATAAAACCGAACCCACTAAACCAGATTTATAAGCCATCATCCATTGTCGTACGACGCGAAAGACCCCTCCCTGAACTTCAGGTCTGGTCTCTCTATAGATTCCTGCTCATCTTTAACATTCTTTGGGCTGAAAGGCCCTTTCTTCTTCTCTTCGATTAGATCCTCAATTATCGCTCCAGTGACCTCCCCAAGCCTCCAGAGCATCCCTGCACACATATGTATCATTATCCCAACTTTTTGCGTCATTTGGAGGCCAAAAAAGCACATTTTTCAAATCTGTAAAACTAACGAAGATATTCTACTTACCGCTCCATCTCAATAAGTGCGGCAACTTGTCCGAGCGGTTAAGGAGAAAGACTTGAAATCTTTTGGGTTTTGCCCGCGCAGGTTCGAATCCTGCAGTTGTCGTTATTTTTTGGTTTTTTTGCAACCATTAACTTCTTCTTCTTTCAACATGAACACAAAAATTACGTATACTGCTGTGGAATTAAAGATTCTTCGTCATGAATACAGAGTGCCCATTGACGAGATGCCCCTTTTCCTCTCTCCCACTTTTCTGCAACACGTTAGCCCCCACTATTTGTACCCAGATCTCTTTCCTCCTGGATCCAGAATAATCAGATTGAAGCAGGGCCAACGTCTTCCCAGGGGTTCAATTCCGCTTCCCTTTCCCATTGAAGAACGTAACAGGTGCAAGCGCTTCAATAATACGGAATCACCGCTTCCTGGCGATGCCAACTACGAGTACAAGTATACGTCGTTTTTCGAGAAGTATATGAATAAGGAGCCAGCAATGCAGTCAAGGGAGGGTATTGATAATTGCTCAGGCGAGGGCTATTCGGAATCGTCAAGCGATAGCGTCCAGTTCCAGCTCCCACCACAGTGATGTAGTACAGATGTTGAGGTGGAAATCAGGATTTAAAAGACGTGGTGGTGGGACGGCGGGAAACTGTAGTGTATGATTTTTAGGAATAGAGTTGTTTTTGTGTAATTGATGATGTGTGGTGTCAGAACGCTTCAATAGGAGCGTGCTGTAGTTGATGGTTCGAAGAAGTGAAGGGGTATGAAGCTACTTTATTTCTGAGTTCCATGAAGTTTGAAATGAGAGGGGAGAGAGAACGTAAATGACCCTTTTAGTAGGATAGGTAACCACGCCATCCCAATTCCGGTATTCTATTCTACGGTTGTGGTAACCCATTAGTCCTTCTATAGGATATGCTACCTCCCCACAAAGCGTGCCAGTATCCACCCTGGAAAATAGTCAAGAATATATTACTGATAGATATTGACACATCTTCTGAATTTTGATCCCATCCATCATCCGATCCATCATCCGATCCGAATCACCATTCATTCTATTCACCATTGTTTCGGTTCAGAAATAGTGGAAGTAGTTTACCGGTAAAATATGGCTCGTTTAAACAGCCCAGAGCTTCAAAAGTTCCGAATGTTGAAACCAGGTTAATCTATTTATCGAAATCACTCATACACCGGGAAGTACCTGGGCTTTATTGAGGTATTCTAAAAGTGTCCAGGTAAATACCCGAAGGGCGTCGTGAAATCCAAATAAGAATATTCTATTGAAGATAATCATCTGGAAAGATGTAGCTTTTCTACCCAAATGTCTGGAAAAGAAAGAAGACGCACCTAGAGTAAAGGTCTGCCACTGCCTCAACGTATACTAATAATCAGTGCAAAATGTCCAGTCACAACTTCAACAATCAACAAATCAGGGCTTCAATTTCCATACCTCCTTCTCAAACTCTCAGACCATCATACCAATTACCAATTACCAACCTCCTACCCCACAAGCTGGTTCAGTCTGTCTCAGATACACAGCCACACCAATTCATCAACCCCGTAGAACCAAAAATCTCCTTTTTGCAAGCCTCCTGCAAAACCTTATTCGGAAAACCCAATTCAAACCTAAATTGCAACTCCCTCGTGGGCCCATTTATACCTCCATCTCCATCTCCTGCACTCACCAAAGTCACCTCCATGGCATCAGAACTACCTCCTCAATGGGAGTACCTACACCTCTCAGTGTAAGTGAAATTCGTTCAAAACTCTCCTTCATCCAATACTAACCCCAGATTATGCGATCCCTCGCTTGAACAAACAAGACCGCAGCTTTTTCAGAACATCAACATCGACCTCCTCACATGGAGAACTCTCATCAACAGCGCCTTGGCGGACTTGTATGGCATTGTTGGAGAAGCAAGGCATTACGATATTTTGGCTAAGCAGCAGAAACCGCCGGCTTTAGACGCCGTGATCCGGATCATGCCTGAAGATAAGGATGTGTTTCTCACGAGCTTGGCGAGCTACAACTTTTCACTCAGGGACCATTTGGGCCTGGAGTATGATGTCACGGCTTCGATCACAGTCAAGAAATCGAGTCCGTATCTAGGCCAGCTCGTGACCTCTGATTTGGCCGATTTGTAGGGAGATATGATCAAATGGGGAAAGGAAAATTTGGGGGAGCAGAGTGCAATGGATTTGCTCACGGCGGGAATTGGGGGATGGTTGGCTTGCTTTTTGGATAATGGCGGAATTGGAGATTTGGTGCTGTGAATTTGGATTCTACAATTATAGTGCGTACGAGCCGGAACTTGAAAATTGAGTTTCGAGCCTATGCTTGAGAACTTGAGATTCTGGATAGCTAGGGTTTGGCGAGACTATCCATGGAGCGTGGTTTGTGAAAATTGGTATAGTGGTATCATAGGGTGTTTGGGTCCTACATTCTAGGAGTCATCCATTGGAGCTTTGAGGATTCTCCTTCAAGATATTCGGGACAAGTCCAGAAAACACGTTCTCTCGGTTATTATTTTCCATCAAACGCTCATAAAACTCATATCGACAGTCGCTGAATGTGGTTGCAACTCAGAGACAAAGACCATCTGAACTACAGCAAACCCCAAGGAAAAAGCCAGTACGAATCTCGAAGGGATAAAGTCAATCGAATTGAATGGAGATAACCTCAAGCAGTATCAACTGATGCGGTTTTTAACTTCCTACTACAGATCTATTCTCGCTTAACCAACCACTCGTACTGACTCAAGCTTACAACGCGTCACGCCATGCCTCGATTCAGTAGAAACAGAAAGAAAAAAAAAAGGGGGGTAAAAGGTATCCCGGTCAGAAATGAGCCATTGCAATGTGCATCTTTGGGATCTCCCAATGTGACACTCGAGAAATGTCAACAAAAGCTGGAAAGCACTCGTATTAAATTCCGAACAATACGAAATAAACTAAACACGAACTCAACTTGGCGGCTCTCTCCGTTCCGCGACTCAATTGACTTTGTATTGGGGTATTTGCATCTCCAGGTCTCAAAGCAGTCTCAACCAACAAAACCGAATTTCGATAATACCATAACAGTACTCTCGAAATAAGGATTGAAGCAGAACTAAACAGAATCAAACAGGAGTGAATCAGAAGAAGCAATTCAGAAAACCAATTTCAAGCTCGGCCTTCTAAAAACTCACTTCCTTTTCAATCTGACTACCTGTGGGCAAAAAGACTTGAACTTAAGAAATCCTCCTCCGTAACCGCAAGAAGATCTTGTCAAGAAATGGTCTTACGTAAGAGTGTTGCACTATGAATCGGTGGCTGCAAAAATGTCGTCGCTGCCTCGGTCTAAAAGGATTTGTAAATTCCACCATCGATGAGTTGAAAAGCCTCCAAAATAAACACAGAAAATGGACCACTTCTAAAAGAGCTTTCTGCGGATTCTTGGCCAAATCCGCCCCCAAATGGCCCAAAACGCTCGAGGTGTGCCAAGGCCTGACGACATTGTCGCGTCTATTCACAATCAAGACTTAGTATATTGTCCGTACCACGAAAGATCATTCAATTCCTTCCAAAGAAAACCAATAGTAAAAAGTTACTCATAACTCTATCAGCATCATACACATAACGGAAAATTCTCTGAACCACCCAAATGCGAGTAAACATTACCACGGCCCTAGTCTTTGGACTCTGGACCTTCAGCCTGAAACTTTAAATCATAAAGCTCTTTTGATTCAAACTGCAGCTTTTAAAGGACCTTTCTTGGGGATAACCACCATTAACCCCGATAGGACTCACTGCGTATTAACTAAATCCATGTCTCTGGAGATCTCGATCAAATAGTTCTGACTGTCGAGGAGGTAAACAAAGTATTTTTTTGAAAAGAATGAAGAGAAAAGCCATTTGAAAATAAATCCAATTCTTGTTCCAAACTAATTTATACTTCAAACCTAACCCCATGATCTCCCACACTCCTATCTACCTGGTGCCAGTCCTGTATACCAGAACCTATTATCGCCAAACCACCTACTACTTCCTATAACTACCAGTCGTTGTCATGCAATTTTTCTTGTTGCTCTGGCTAGCAGCAATAAATCTAGCAGCGGCGTTCGAGCCGAAAGTCGCTAAATCAACGCTAAAAAGTCCAACGAGAGGTACCCTATTCTTTGACGATTCGTCCAATTTGGTGGCCGCTACTAAAAATGGCCTTTGGGGGTCTTTTGACGATGGAGTTACTTGGAAGCAGATTGAGATCACGAAAGACGTGGATATAAAGGCATTGCAGTTTGATCCATACGTCAAGGATCGGGCTTTCGCCTTCACGGAGTCTACAAAGCAGTACTTCACCACCGATAAGGGAAAAACGTGGAAGCTGTTTGAAATAGAGGACAAAAAACTGCCCATCAAGTTACACCAGAGGCCGCAGATTCTCCACAACACCGATGACAAAGACCTGCTTTTGTTTGAAGTCTACGATTGCAGTAAAAGCCCTTTTCATTGCAAGAAACGCACTTTCTTCACCAAAGACGGGCTCAAGCTGGTCAATCCGCTTCCCATTGAAGCAGAGCTGTGTCTTTTTGCCAAGCACAATAAGGACTTTGCCTTTAAGGGCGACCTGAAGACCATTATTTGTGCCAAAAACGAATACAACTCGTTCGGCCATGTGATGAAGTCCAGCATCCTAAAGAGTAAGGACTTTTTCAAGTCTTCCGAGGAGATTATGAATGATAATGGGTTCCAGCGGGGCCGAATTCTTGATGTGCGTATCGAATCGTCCTTTTTGATGGTCACAGTGCTGCAAGACATCTACAAGCCTACTGCCCAGGTACACCTCTACGTTTCGAAAGATGCTGAGACTTTCGACAAAACCAACTTCAATTTTGAGACCAACCACGGAGCGCTAAAATACTTGCCCTCTTCAAAACTGGCTCTCTTTGTGGCTGTTACGCTGATGAATGACATCCCTATTCCTCATACCACGCTTTTCAGGTCAGACTCTCTGGGCATCAATTTTGTGCAGATTGCTGATAGGATCGCAGAGCCCGTTAAGGTAGAAAACTTCGACGGTGTTTGGTTCACTTCACAGTTTAGACAAGTCGAGCCTCCAAAGAAGGGCTTCTCTGTAGGGCCCCCAGGTAGTCCGGAGATTGCCTTAACATCTAAAATCACCTTCAATGACGGCAAGGATTGGGAGCTTTTGCGATTACTTGACGATGACAACTGCAAACTTGAAAACGGTTGTTCGTTAACTTTACTTGACATTGCAACTCTCGATGGCGCAGGCAAGATGAGCACGGGCCCGACGGCTAACATACTTCTTGGCGTTGGAGGTGTTGACATTTTTTCCACGAAATTTGATGAGCTCAAAACATACATTTCCAGAGACGGTGGATTATCTTGGAAAGAGGCATTTGACAAAGCCAGTATATTCTCGTTTGGTGATCAGGGAAACGTGATTATAGCGGCATCAATGGATACAGGTAAAGACGGCTCTATCAGCTTTTCGAAAGAATACTATTATTCCATTGACCAGGGTCTTTCTTGGCTGAAAGGTAGCTTTGAAATCGGCATATGGCCTATTGAAGTCACCACCACCATCGATGGTACAAGCAGGAAATTTGTGGTTGTTGGATCTACTGAGAATGACGGTGAAGTCTTCTATCTGCTCGATTTCTCGAATGCTTATGGCGGAAAAAAATGTAAAGACAAAGAACTTGAGAAAGTTTACGCTCGTGTCGTTGATGATGTCCCCTTGTGTGTTTACGGCCATAAGGAGAGTATCATGAGGAGAAAACCTGAAGCAATGTGCTACGTCAGCAAGCTATTCGAAGACATCAAGGTCAAGGAGGAGCCTTGTGAGTGTACAGAAGCTGATTTTGAGTGTACCAAATATTTTGAGCTCTCCCCTAAAGGTGCCTGCGTTCCTAAAGGTGAGAAAATCAAAGAGGCCTGTGCTGCTCAAAAATCAAAGAAGATCAAGCTCGCCGATAAACAGCTCATGGCCGGCAATCTTTGTAAACAGAGCGGTAAACAAAACTTTATTGTCGAGCAGGAATTCAAATGCGAGGACTATGCTGATGTGGATAAACCTCTGGAGAAGAAGTTGAAGAGTATTCCCAACGATTTCGAAGGTCGTCTTCAGCAGTATGCTTACATCAAAACTGCGAACGATATGCGTGAAAACCTTCTTGTTAGAACTTCAGATGATGTGATGTATGCCTCAAACAATGGAGGAGGAACATTCAACAAGATACCTGTCTACGAAAAGATTGTATCATTCACCGCGGGAAGTACTCCAGGGACAGCAGCTTTGATCACCGGCAACGATATATTCTATTTGTCATTGGATGGTGCAAACTCGTTTCAAAAACTTGAAGCCCCAGGCAGGCTTGTTCCCACCCGTGGCTTGAGACCAACGTTTCATCCTGAAGACCAGACTAAATTCATATGGTACGTTACGGATGGTTGCGATCCCACAAATCCAGGCTGCGAGGTGACGGCTCATTACACCGAGAACCTGGGCCACACCTTCAATAAACTCAGAAGTGGAGTGCAATTTTGCGACTACATCTCGTTGAATAACGCAACAGAATCCAATTTGATATACTGCCTTACCGCTGAAGAAAGACCCAAGCTTATCAGTACGACAAATTTCTTCAAAGAATCAGAGCCAAAGATCTTGTTCGACCATGTTGCCTCCTACGCACTCAAAAAGAACTACGTGATTGTGGCTACTATTCTCGAGGACAAGGAAGAGATGCGTGCCAAGGTCACCGTGGATGGTGTCACTTTTGCTGATGCGTTGTTCCCCAAAGACTTCAAAGTCAAGGCACAAACCGCATATAACATCCTTGATTCAGCAGATGAATCTATCTTCATGCACGTTACCACAAACAATGAAAAGGACAAAGAAGTCGGCTCCATCCTTAAGTCAAATTCCAACGGAACGTCGTACGTCTTATCCTTGAGGGATGTGAACAGAGGAAAGTTTGGATTCGTGGATTACGACAGACTTCAGGCATTGGATGGAATAATCATTGCCAACACAGTCGCTAACCCAGGAAAAGACGAAAAGAAGAAGCTCAAGTCGAATATTTCCTTCAACGATGGAAGCCAGTGGTACTATTTGGCTCCGCCCTCCGTGGACAGCGAAGGAAAGAAGTATAAGTGTTCTAGTCTGTCGTTAGAAAAGTGCTCATTGCACTTGCAGAGCTTTACTGAGAGACCCGATTTTACCGATACCTTTGGGTCATCATCGGCTATCGGTGTACTTTTCGGCGTGGGTAATGTTGGTGAATATTTGGGAGAAACTGACCTTTCCACGTTCATGTCGTACGACGCAGGTCTCACATGGAAGGAGGTTGTCAAAGGCCAGCACATGTGGGAGTTTGGCGACCAGGGAACTGTCTTGCTTCTTGTTGATCAACTCGAGGAAACAAACACATTGATGTACTCAACAGACAGCGGTGTGAGCTGGCAAGACTTCAAGTTTACTGACAAGAATCTTGTCGTGCTTGATTTGGCAACTGTTCAAAGTGATACATCGCTCAAGTTTGTCATTTTTGCAGCGGACAAACGGGATTTCCACACCACATATTCCTATTCCATCGACTTCACCCAGTACTTCAATAGACAGTGTGAACTCAACTTGGACAAGCCGGATAAAGGAGATTTCGAATTTTGGGGTCCAAAACGCCCATCGTCGAAGGACAATTGTTTCTTTGGTCGTGAAGTGAAATATTTGCGCCGTAAGAAGAGCAGCTCTGATTGTTTCATTGGTGCAGCTCCATTGAAGGATGGTGAGAAACAAGAAAAGCTTTGCCAGTGCACCAGGTCTGATTATGAATGTGACTACAACTATTACAGAGATAGCGATGGCACATGCAAGCTTGTTGATGGTTTATCTCCGGCCGATAGAATGAAGGAGATGTGTGAGGCAGAAGGAGGATTCCAATATTTCGAACCCACGGGTTACAGAAAGCTTCCTCTCTCGCAATGCTATGGAGGAAAGGGGTTCGACTCGCTCGATACCCGCCCTTGCCCTGGCAAAGAAGGGGAATACAATGAATTCTACGGCATTGGTCTTGGTGGCGGAAGAATCTTTGGTGTCATATTTGCGCCTGTGTTCATCTTCCTCGCTGCTTTCCTCTTTGCCTCATGGTTCGTTTACGCAAGAGGAATTCGTCGTAACGGAGGCTTTGGCAGGCTAGGCCAAATTAGGCTTGACGATGATGACAGTTTCCAGCCCATAGAAGATAATGCTGTTGACGTGGTTGTCAATAGAATCGTCAAGGGAGGTATTGTGGTTGTCGCTGGAACAGTGGCCACGCTCAAGACCATTAGAAAGGTCGATAAAGCCATGTTTGAGAGGTTGTCCCTGGCTCTTTTTGGTCGCCGGCCTGGAAGACGCAATTACGTTCGTGTTCCTGACGATGAAGATGAATTATTTGGCAATTTCGAGGATAACTACGAAGACGAACTTGAGAATGCCGAAGACGTCAATTTTGACGTGGAAACGGACCCTGAAGAGTTCAACGAATACGCAGACGAACCACCAGTGGAAGGTGAAGAAGAAACGGATGAAAGGCTATTCGACATCGACGACCAGTCTGACGAGGACAACCGCTCATCTCGCAGAGAAGAGGACTAGATTATAGTCATATAGTGTCTAGGCAGTGGGCGAATTTAGAAATAAAAATTATGGATAGCGGTTGGGGTTTTCAGCTTAGTAAAATATGGACAGAGTAAAAAAAAAAAAATTGACACGGACAGGAATCGAACCTGCAACCCTTTGATTTGGAATCAAAAGCTCTGCCATTGAGCCACCGCATCATCTTGTACAATATACGCGTCTGCATTCTATATAATACAGTACACTATGTGGGTCCTGCATATACTCTTTTCATCCAGACATGAATTTTTCTTGGATTAAAGACTTCAAAATCCCCCAAATAAAGACGGCTCAGAAAAAAGGCGAACTATTCAACTCATTCAGAGCTGTGATTGAAATATTGGGATAAAGTTTCTGTCAAAGAGTTACTAAGATGAAAGTTCTTTACATGACATAAAATAAGCCATCAGAAGCTGTCTTTAGTGCAACGTTTGTTTGGAATTGGGCTGAATCTTTTCCTCTTGCATCATAGGTTCCATTACTCTATAAACGATATTTCAGTTGAAAAGAAAACTTTGATGAAACAAAAAAGTGTTGAACTACATTTAGGCGTCAGCGTAAATATTATAAAATGCATATGTTTGAGGTCTATTAATTGTTCCGTTGTAAGTCTATCTCATGGAATAGCTCCTCAGGGTTCACAACGTTCATCATTTCGTCCTCATGGATTCTTTGGCTCATTCTCTCTTCATTGTCGGATTTCTTGAAAAGATACATCATGGGAATGAGGTATAACAAGCCGATCAACGCGGTAGAGCCTATGGCACATGCCAAGGAGACTCCAACCACCTGGCCCTTTGAAAGGTGATTCGAGCTCGTCTTCAAGTCTTTGGAGGAGCGGAATGAGTATGTATCCTCCACCAACAACAGCTGAATGGTGCCAACTTTATCTCCACGTATCAGTGTGTAGACGTATGGTGTCCATTGCTGTCCATCAAAAAAAGCTGCGTTTACAGGACCGTAATTTGTGAGATTGAACAAGCCTGACACGAGGAGAATTTTATCATTGTCGAAGTAATTCTCGGACCGGGACTTGTTCTTTGACGTCAACAGAAGCAATTTCATATCAGTGAAGAGGGTACCATCATTAATATCAATGCCATCGGAGATGTCAGACCACAGCGAGCCATTGTATGCCTTGATGAATCCCTCGCCATAGGCTGTCATTCTGCTCTCCAACTTCTTGCTTGTTTGCTCATTTATGATGAACCTGCGGACATAGTCATTAGACACATTGATATCAGCAAATTGCGATGGTGGAGAAGTGAACTGGCCAGAGGAAAAATCGAAAATAGCAAAGTTGAGGTTCGAATTGTTCACAGTGAGGTTTCCACTCAAGAGCACGGTGTCAGAATCGAAGAACTTTGCATCTGTGACTGTTCCGCCAATTCCAACACTTGAAGGGCTCTCCCAACGCGTGTTTGAGATGTCATAAATGCAAACCGCTTCACATCCCAATGAGCCTGCATTGTCGAAGCGGCCGCCAACGAGCAACTTCCCGTCGTCGTCGTGGAGTGCCATTGCATTCACCTCAATACCACCCAGATTACTGGAGAGATCAGCAGGCTGAATAGATGAGAATGACTCATTTGACAAACGAAGCAAGACAAGACCCGTGACGTTCGCAGTGAGAGCCTCAACACTGCCATTGGTCCCGATGAACAAGTAATCATTTTCAGAGTCCACGTAGAGATATTCAATCAGGGTATCATCACCCCAAGTTGTCTCCTCGAAGGCAAATGTCTGATTATCCTTGACGAATGCGATGTTTGTTCTTGTATTGTTGACGTCGAAGATTCCACCAAGAACACTAAACGAGGAGTTGGCATAGAACGAGGTAAGAATCTCACCGCTCGTGATATTGAGTCCGTAGCTGTTGATGCGTGAGTTGTCCCGAGTGAAAGCTTCGTTGGCACCATAGTAGTCCATCAAATTGAAAAAGGTTCCTCCTAGCACCTGCTGGTCCTTTTCGGAAAGGCTTGCTGCAGTGGTAATATTAATGTCGTTTCTGTCCACAAAGTTGTTTTCAGAACGGTCCCAGACTTGGTATTTGTCTTCATTGGCTGAGAATACGTAATATTCGGAGCCATCGAGTGTGATGTTGACGAGCAGGTCATAGTCTGCGTCAACATATGCGTTTCCAAAAGAATACCAATCACTGCCAGAGCGAAGGGCAAAATTGTTGAACGATGAGATGGAGCTGTTCCCATCCTTGAGGTCCTTGAACTCATCGTTTTCGGCATCCGCCGAGAATGCACCAAGGGCAACAAAGCCACCCTCGACATCTTGCAAGCGGGAGATAGAGGAATTAAAGGTTGCTCCCATTATTGTCTCTTCGTCTCTCTTCTCAAATCGTTTCTGGTTCAAGGATGCTTCGGACAGATTCAGAGTCTGATTATAGTCACTGAGTGTAAGCGATAGAAGGTTCCCGTTTGGGAGAGTGACGTTGTCGGAACTGAAGTCTCCAAGCAAAAGCAATGTGGAGCTATCAGAGGAATTTTGAAGAAGCACTTGATCCACAGTTGTGTTCATCTCAAGCTTTCCACTTAGTTCGTTGATTGACGAGTTCCCCACGAAGCGATTAGTTTTTTTGATCAAAGTTTCATTGTTCAGTTTCGAGTAAACTAAATCCTCTGAAAACAGTGAAAAGTTGGCTAGCGAATACTCAAACAAGCCATTGAGGTGGATATATTGAAGATCCTTCTTCCGCTCGTCTTCAAGAGTGGTGCGGTTGGTATGATTCTTTTGGCTATATGTGTCGAGAGACACAATGTTGGCCACAGCACGATCCACCACCATCCAGGGGTCGGACACAGAGGGGTCGATAGCACTTGAGAAGTCAATGCGAATACTATTCCTGCCATTGTCATTGGATGAACCATTCATGTGGCCGAAAAAAAGATAGTCAAACTTATCGTTGTAGTTGTTCTGATAGATCAACTTACTCTCCAACACTTTCAGCTCAATATCTAGGACAGTGACATTAACGATCGACCTCTTTGCACATGAGTTGTCAGCCTGGCATCCGGGAGTATATAAAAGGAGGGAATACTCGCCGTCATACGAGATGTTCGGATAAAGCGTGATGCCAGCATTGTCGTTGCCCACATGAACAAGGTAGTCTGTGTCTGTGACGGAGTCGACCAAGGAGCGAACAGATTGCCAGTCGCCATGATTGATCTCGGCTGAGTTTCGAGACATCAGATCCTCTTCGCCACAATTGGAATCATTGAGCGTGTCGTTTCCGTAAACATTGATGGCATTCGTGTAAAGTTCGAAACCAGAGAGCTCACCGCGACTACCGTACCAGTCGGTAACCGTGACACCAACTCTGTCAATGGGAATGTTATTGACAAGAGCGAACTCCATGTAGTTGCTACCGTAGCCGAGGTTCTTGGACTTTGTCGAAGGATCGTAGTACATAGCAAAGGAACCATCCTCGTTGACAAAAATGTCATCGTCCCCATCCATCATGTCCTCACCATTGTCTGCGTTATCTTCGACCTGCTGTTTGAGTTCGCTAGATCTTGGCAAGGGACAATTGGCGTCGCAGAACGCTAGCTCATTTGTTTCGGGGTCCACATACGTGAGATTCATGATACCGTTATTGGGATATGTGTAGATACGAAACGTTTTCACGCCGTTGTCGCCATCATCGGGTAGATATAGCCTCACCTTTGTGGGGTTGATACCCGACATTTCCGACGGTAGTTGTACGGACCACTGGCCGCCGCTTCTAGGTTCTAGAGCCCACACACTGCCTGACTCTGGGCAAATGATGTCCTGAGCATTATTACTGTTGGAATTTATGGACGTGAAATGGCCATGTTTTAGGGAGATCTTCTGCTCCGCCGATTGTAGTGACAGGTTCGTGGAGTTGGAATGGTTATAATGGGAGGAGTTTGAGGACATGTTGAGCTTCAAGAGCTCGGGAAGGCCCAAAGTATCGAAGGAGCCGCCGAAGATGATGGAGCCATCATTTTGGGACTCACCGTCGATTTTAACGATGCTGTTAACCACCGAATCGTTGCCAAAGCCCTTGAACGGGAGCAGTTGGAGCCTTTTCGATGTAAGATTGTAAACGGCAGCGGCTCTGGTGCTGTTGAACTCGAAGTCTCCGCCCACGTATATGAGGTCATTATCGACAAACGAGACCTTGACAGAGCCGTCGACAGAGTCGCGTTTTTGGTTGCCTGACTCAGGCAATATGCTAGAAATCTCGCCGCTGGTGAGATTGAATATGATGGGAGGGGAGTATGTCTCGTTGTTGAAGGACGTGAAGGAGCCAGTTAGAAGCACACTGTCGGGGCCCACAGGGAGAATGCTGGAGACCTGACCGCCGTCGACCGAGCCAATCCGCAAATTAGCATTATCCGAGACATTTCGAAGGTATATGGAAGACAGCCCCAGGTCGGGAAGGAGGCCAGAGGAGGCGTTTTGGTATGAGTAGAAGGACAAAGCGTCAAAAGAGCCCAAAAAGCCGACTGCACCGCCCAGGTCCAGGAATTGGATACTGGGCAACGTGAGCAGTTCAAAAGCCGCCACGAGCGAGACAAGCACCGGTAGGATTTTCATAAAGAGAGAATGGGCTTGAGTGGGAAGGTGTTGATGCTAAAAAAACCATTAATGTCGCGGTGAGAAAAAATATGTAGGTTACGACGGTTCGCAGCAGGTGTCAGCGAGGAATGGCTCGTCTAATTTTGCGATGACTATGGGGAGAGGATTTTATTTGTTTTGGAGGAAATTGAAAAAACCATGGATCGCTGGCTGTGGACAAGGATCAGGGCTGCCGTTTTGGGTCAAAACGTAAACATACCGCAGACCAGGATACACGAGCTGTGGCACATGCAGGTGCCACTAGTTGGAGTCGTAGATGAGCTCAATTGACGACGAAAAAAGGAAGCCGTTCTGTTTCTATCTCTGTTTTTATATAAAAGATTGTAGGTTTTTGGAGACAAATCTATGGAGAACACTAACGGGTGAGGTGTGGCGGGTGTCGGTAGGTGGTTGTTTGGGAGGCCGCGGTGGGCTGATTTGGTTTTGCATTGTTCTGCCATTGTCTGATACTCAATGTCTGAGAACAGTTCCAAGGTTACTGTAGTTTTCCTGAGTGTTTTTTAAGCTCTTCAACTAACGTCTCTTGACTACAATATGAAAACGCTATAGAAAAACCTCCAATGATATCTTTTGAATTAATTTCACGAGATCCTCAGGTCAGTCACCTGAACGTCTCACCGAGTTAATCGACCCATGGGACTTACTTCATTATGGTCTTCTTTAACTGTCTTATCAGAAGAGCGGAAGGTTTGGGCCTATTTGTTTCGTTAAATGATGCTTTGAGTAGGTAGTTTTTACCGTCTTCACAAACCTGTTTATAATGTTCAAATGTGTTCTCTAGGAGCTTACATGTTGTTAAGGCTCCAGAGGTAACAAAGACGCCGGACCATCGACAAAGGCAATTGAAGTTCTCTGTTTTGTCTGCTCAAAGCCATCAAAATGTTCGAAATGTGTTTTCATTATGAGCCGTCTCGCTACGGAATGGGGGCTCTGTTACAGAAGCAGGCATCCGAGTCAAAAGCCTGGGAGTCAGAATCACCAATTCTTGAAGCAAAACGGCAAGGCGAGAATGAATCGGGCGTTTTGAATGTAGCATTTGTTCACTTGACATTTCTTCACTTTGATCTAAGAAACTGTAGAATATCTTCAAGATGGTGTTGATTGAAGCGAATGCTACTGGTGATTGCCATGTGCATATCGACCCTCTTTCTCAAAGACTCGTATTGTAGGATTCACCGGTGGAGCCATTTCCTATTCCTCGTGGTTCAAATCTAGCTGATTGAAAACACAAGACACTTCTGAATCAAGAGGTTGAAGCGAAAACAACTTTGAGGCTGATTACCACTCAAAACTCTTGCAGGCATGTTCTTCTAGGTAGCTATACCCAACAGTGTTCACATCTTCCAACTTTCAAGACCTCCAGTGCTCACTTTTGAACTTGTAGCGGTGCCTTTGAAATGGCCTGGTATCTCAAACAACAGCGGTTCAACTCCCTCTTTCAGTTCAAAAGCGTTCCAAAAGCAACCTTTCAAATTTTATTAATTAAATGAATTTTGTTTAGAGTGACTTAATGAGGAGAGTTCCAGCAGTTTACAGTGAGTCTGCGTAATTCCATGAATACAGCAAAATGAAAACTCACCGCCAAAAATCCAAAAGTCGTCCAAATAGACAGGCTCTTCAATTCTCAATTAAGCTAACCCACCCTCTTCACTGCCTCCAAATCGTTCCCTCCTTATCTTGGGGTGCCGTGATATACTCATGCATTTGCTTTTGGGCATTTCGCAGCCATTGAAGACCACAATCGAAACCCACTAGTAAACCGACATGAAACCCGACACCAAAATTGTCACAATAGCCACGACAGAACAACCGAGTAGATAAATATCCATGATCCCCAAAAAAGCCTATTCTACTGAAGATCCTAAAACCATCTCGACTCTGATCCATGTACTAGAGCACTAACTACACACCCTTCCATAACAGCATCCCCTGTTGTTCACATCAAGAATTAAAGACAAGAAACCAATCTAAACTACCATAAGCAACCCCAACACCCATATTCTGATGCCCCACCATTGACCTTATATATGCCTCCACCTGGTGTACGGAGGCAGCACCGCATATCAAGCACTCTCTTTAAGCTCTTAATAACTAATGCCCTTCCCTGCTGGAACAGACCCCACTACTGTAAGGCAGCTTTTGCTCCAGCACAACTTTCTGCCGCTTGTTTCTGTGCAATCCACCCACAATGCAGATGTGCTTTTCCAGCGGCAATGTCTCAATGACCTGTTATCAGCTCTCCAGGTATTCAAACCTTATGGCAATAACGCCCGGTACTCGGTGCCCAATCAGCGGTTCAAGATCACGAATTCAGCGCTAATCACAAGAACATACAGCCTGTTTCCGGTGCGGTTTGAGCCCTCACTTCCAGAATTGATGATGGTGCATGACGCTAGTTCGTCCCCAGAAAAGCTCAAGAGTCTATTCAGCATATCCAGTTTGGAGCTTTTACTTAAGAATCTGAACCAGGCCTCGTCTATATCTGCCAGGCCCCACGATAAACTCTACCTTGAGCTTTTCCGCATGGTCATTTCCTCGAACCAGATCGTCCTGTTCGATACCTTGAACCACCCAGTATCACAGATCTTCGTCATTGATTACCATACAGACACTTTGGAAACCGTCAGGAAGTTGATTGTGGAATTCCGCAACTACAACTTCCCAAAATACTTCCAGATCGCTGATCTTCTAATTCATATATTCGTTGTCTACGATTCCCAGATGGTGCTGGAACAGGACGTCAATGCATACCAAACCAACCTTCAGAGCAATCTCTCTGTTTCGTCGACGCCCGTGCCTCTCCTGATGGTGGCCTCAAATGATACAGCGTACGTAAAGATATCCAAGCTGGAGAGTGCCACGATCGAAGAGGAAGTACAAAGCATCCAATTGCAAAATTCTAAGGAGTTGACTGAAAACGACACCCACCTCACACTCCCTAAGGCCTTGGACACTGTACTCAAAAGTCGCTGCCACGAGTTCATAAACCGGCATTTGATTCCCCACATGGAAGCCAAACTACGGGTTTGGGGCGACCAGATCTTAGCTCCTAAGAAGTCCATAGCGGGAAGATTCTTCTCAGTGTCCAGGAAACTCTTCAACAACAACAGCTCCAGTGACCTAAACCAGACTCAACAGAGTCTGTTCAATCACAAGGAAAACTACTACCATAGATCCAGTACCGAACAAGCGATAAGGAAACTCGCTGATTGGTCGCTCATTCTCAAGGACTTCAAATACGCCTATTCGACGTATGACCTCATTAAAAAGGACTACACCAATGACAAGGCCTGGGTCTATGTTGCATCCACACAGGGCATGTGCATCATATCGCTTTTATTGACACAGACCCAGCCTGTTGCGTCAGACACCCCGCCACAGGCTCCTGACAAGAACACGCTACGTAAGATCCGTCATGACATCATCGAGCCTTATATTGACAATCTTTTCTACACCTTCAAGTCCCGCCTCAATGTGAAAACATACGCAATTCGTGCTTACTTGGTGGTGGCCGAGTTGCTTCTTAGCATGAGCATGATGTTCCACATTCCATGGTGGTTTGGCGACTTGATAGAGAGCTACTACCTCAAGTGCATGGGCGAGATAGATGCTCACCTTGCCTCAACTGCAAATAGTCCCCAAGTCATTAGGGCCTTGCTTTATGAAAGGCTCGGCTATGCCTCGAGTCACAACCACTTGGTTCCTGGAGAATTCAAGTGGCTTTTAAGCGAGAAGCATGAAATACTCCCAAAGAGGGAGGTGAAGGAAGATACTCAAGAAATCACCGAGGATAACGACACAAAAGAGAAGGACATGTATTTCAACGAACAGAAGTTGTACACTAACAAACCCAATGCCCTCATTGGACTCACAAGGTTCCGCAAGAGCGCTGCATGGTACCTTTTAGCCATGAGAGAATGGCTTGAGCTCAAAGATAAGGACTACGTAAAGCAACTCATGGCTAACGTATCCGAGTGCTTTGAGGTACCTGAATTGACTGGTGAGTGGTACGACAGACCAGAGAGCCTTCTAGGGGTCATAAAACTTAAGATAAATTGAGGATTTCGTATTACAAAGAGCTTGGGCTAAGCTCCTCATAGAACTAATGCAAAGGTCACCAACGCGGGCCGACTATTCTAACTGCCGAATGGCAAGCTTTCTTCTCTTGTCCATAGAAGACTTAATACTGTCGCTGTTTTCGTCCTTCGCAGCCATGCCAAAGAAGTTTTTAAGCTTTTCACTCGTAGGCACCATTCCCACGTTTTCAGCGCCCTTGAGCCGGGACAAGCTGAAGAGCTTTGAGCTGAGGCCGCCAACATGAGGCTCGTCGTCCTCATCGTGACCAACGAAGTCTTTGGCATTGATCAAGTTCTGGCGAACTGCAAAGTCGAAAACAGCGTTACTGAGCACCTTGACCAAAAGGCCAAGGTAGCTGGGGAAGAACGTGTGGAGCGCAAACAGGTCAGACCTGTCGCCTTTCGGTAGATTCTCGTCGAACTTGAGTTTGGTGGGGGAGGCCAAGGGAGTCTCCACATGCGAAGGTTTTATAGAATAGGGGATCAAATACGACTGGCGCTCGTTGGCGCCGTCCTTGAAGAAGCGCAAGTAGATCCAAGAGACAGCAAACGCTGCCAATGCTTCACAATGCATGATGTGCCAGTCTGGCCAGACGAGGTCTAGGAACACCAACGAAACGTACCAGCTGAAGGGCACAAACGTAACCTTAATCCGCAACAAGTTTCTGTACAATATAATGTAGTGGTTGGAGATGCGCTGCTTAACGGCGACTAAGCAGGCCATGACAATGGCGGTGGTGGAGGTGACCACAGGCGGAATTGAGGACCGCAGGCCAAATGCATTTTTGGAGGCGTACCAGAAGTAAAGCGCCACGTTGCACAGCAAGGCAGTTAGGAGAATAAACTTGGCAAACGCCCGGGCACCCCAGCGGGCCTCCAAGTACCAGCCTAGGTAGAAAATGGAAGCAGTAGCCAAGGTGAGACCAATGAAGCTTTCCTGAATGAACGACGCCGTGAGAAGCACCCACGGCCGAAGCGCCACAGGCAGCCGTGTCGGGATGAAAGTGAGAAACGGCACGTACAAATCGTGAGGATGGGGCACCTCCGAGTCCTCAGTAGGCTCGTTCTTATGGGCAGCGACTATAAGCAGAAAGTAGGTGTAGTACTTGAGCATGGCGTTGAGAAGCAGAAGCAGCACCACCGCCACTGTGGCTATGGACGCCACTTTGGGCGGGTTCATTGTGGGCGAAATGAAGGAGGTGGAGGTGGAGGTAAAAAGTGGTGATTTGTAGAATGGGTATTAGTGCGACATCAACACTCATACACCTTTACGTTGCAGCACCTACTTTAATTCGCAGCGCTGCTTCTGGTGTTATTTTATTCATGTTCAGAAGGGCTTACACGACGATACAGCCTCGGGCTCGGCCCACGTGGCGTGATCTGCTTCTGCCGCTGGTGTTCAAGTCGCTTTTTCTCACCTTGGTATTTGGCTCTGTCGTTGTGGAGGCTACCAGAGGCCGCAAGGAGTTGGAGTCCTTGAAAGGCGCTTATGAGGCGAAATTCCGGATCTTGGAGGATGTCACCAGCAAGGTGAAAAGAAGAGAGCCTGTGGATGTGGCACAGGAGCTAAGAATCGCCAATTCCATCACGAGGCACAAGTACAACTCGGTGACCGATGTGGAGATGGACGAGCAGTTTGAGGAGATTCTCAGAATGGCCGATGACCCGGTGGAGGAGGTTTCAACGGTGAAAGTGAAAGAGGGTTCTAAGGAGGGTGAGAGCAAACCACAGTCGGCGAAGTTTCTCTAGGTAGATCTCGAGAAATTGATTTAGGAATGAGAGGGTTGGCCGATGAAGAAGGGACTGGGCGGATGGCCTCTCATATAGGGCGGATGATTTCGGGCTAGCCGTGTGAGGAGGAAAATTTGGACGTGGCCCGAATAGACGATGCTTCTAAGGGCATTTTCAGGTCAAATAGAGCGGGTTGAAATACCATTTTTAGCATAACGAGGCAACGCCTGTTCAATTCCAGAGATGCGAGAGGCGTACCCATGTTCTAGGGAAGAGTCAGCTTATCGTTCAAATTTGGCCAGGGAAAGAAAACTATTCTTTTTCGGCCTTTCACTGATAGTTAAAATAAGTTTTCTTTGATACGAGCCGATGCAATCAGTTTTTAAACGGGCTATTGAATCCGTGTATATACCTGGCTCTTGACTAAACTTCCGTCTCAACGAAAGGCGAAAATTCCCCAAAGTGTAAATACAGATGATGGTAGCCTATTCCTTTCTACATACATCATTAGAATGATTCTGAAATAAATACTTAACCCAGGTCATCGTCCGTCTGGTTTCGTCCCAAATGAATAATCAACACTTGTAGCTATCATCCTGAAATAACCTGGCCTTCGCCTACAACACCACCAAATAAAACATTACAATACCCAGCTATAAAGATCCCATTAAACAACAGCCAACTTTCTGATGCTTCTTCTGTGCGTGTCGCCGGCCTCAACGACCTTACCCTCCAGTTGCAACCTCCTGATACACTCGTTAAGGTCACTATTTTCGATTCTGACACTCAGCTTTTCATTGAGTTTCGCCACAAGATCTGTGAAACGAAGCTGCTGGTTGGGGCTGTCGTCAAGCATGGCGAGTAACTCATGGCCCAAATCCTCTTGCATTCTTCTCTGGGCAGATGTGGTACCGGTCTGCACCATGTCCATGTCGATTCTGCCGGTAATTGGATCAGTAGCATAGTCCTTGATGGCCGACTTGATCAAACGAACAGCCTCCTTGACATCAATAAGATCAACAGTAGGACTCAATCTCATTTTTGCGTGTGCCTCAGCCAAACGCACCATCGACTCAAGCTGTCTGGTTGTGGCAGTAATTCTCTTCTCAGACGAGCGGGCGTCGTCTCCAAGCTTCCTCATGTCGACGTATGCTTTCACAAATTCATCTTTGCTCTCAGGGGTAATCTGGGGGTTAATGTTCTCCTTAGCATACTGGATGTAGATACTGAGTGTTTCCACAGGAAGAACGGTTTTGGCAGTGACAGTCTCAGGAACATCTTCCAAGTACATGTCTGTGATATGACGAGCCAACTGCCTATCGATGGACTCATCAACCTTGTCCAAAATCAAATAGACAAGATCGAAACGGGACAACAATGGAGGAGGTAAATCGATATTGGCGGTGACCGGCAAGTTGGGGTCGTAACGAGAGTTGATGGGGTTAGCGGAGGCCAAAATGGACGTTCTGGCATTCAAAGTCGTGATAATACCGGCTTTGGCGATAGAAATCGTCTGCTGCTCCATGACTTCGTGCAACACCGATCTGGTGGCATCACTCATTTTGTCAAACTCGTCAATACAACACACACCGCCATCGGAAAGCACAAGCGCACCGGACTCCAAGACTAGCTGTTTTGTATCAATGTCTCTGGTGATGTAGGCTGTCAAACCGACCGCAGAAGAACCCTTACCGGAGGTGTAGATACCTCTAGGAGAGATCTTGTGCACGTATTGCAAAAGCTGAGACTTGGACGTGGAAGGATCACCACAAAGCAAGATGTTAATATCGCCTCTGTATCTGCCGCCTTTCTGGAAGGTCTTGTTGGCACCACCAAAGAGCTGGAGCAAAATACCCTTCTTGACGTCGTCCATCTCATAAATGGAAGGAGCCAACGAGCGAGCCAAAACCTCGTACAAGTCGTCTCTCTGCGAGATCTCCTTAACACGTTCGATATCCTCGGTACTCAAGTGTCTCACCTGTTCCACCTCGTTGGTGTCGGTGGCTCTCTGGGACATAGTCGAAGGGTCCACACCCAACTTCTTGTTGTCAATCTTCTTGATGTGCACAACATCCAAATAAGTCTTATACAAGTTCTTCAAGGCTCTCTGGCGGGCATTGACACGGACAGGCAAAGATCTGAAGATACCACACACTTCCACACGGTCACCAGCACGGCAGGTATCCACGAGCTCGTCATACACACACAAGTTGATGGAGTGGGGGGTTTGTCCGTCCGGAACCAAATCTGGGGTCTCCTGCAATTTGATCACCTGCTTGTCAGCAAAGGAAGAACGGTTATGGATGAGCGACATGGAATTGACCTGGCCACAGACCTGTCTAGGACACTTTGTGGGTTCAGAAATGACACCACGGTCGATCTCCACGGCTATGGTGTGGTCACAAGCGTTACACTTGAAGAAAGCCACCTTCATGTCAGGAATAATGGCACTGGCCCGCAACACCAAACCCTTGACAGTCACCAACTTGTCGATATCGTTGGGGTTCAACTCACGCATACCGCGGCTCACAGCATTGATGTTGTACGGTCTGATGGTGTAGATGTTGGTTTCGATATCATCAATGGCGGCTGGCACGGCCGCCGAGTCCAGAAAAAGCGAAACGAGACAGTCTTTCACGGTCTGGTCCATAATGGGAATCACCTCCTGCGGGTAATTGATGAGCTGGTAGTAGAGCTTGCGTGTGGGCTTGTAGGCCAACAAATTGGCTGCGTCCAAGTTCAAGTTGGTTGTTCCCAAGTCTCTCATATTGTTGAGCTGGCCCACGTAGTAGAGCTGGGAGTCCTCAAAATCGACTTCGTCTCCGTCCATATTCTTACGGTCCTTCATCTTGAACAGCATGAGGAAGTCTCTGAAAGCGTTCGTGCAATCCTGAATGGAGACGTTTGTTCCCCAAATGACTCTTACCGGTTCAGATGTTTCTTCTTCGTAGCCGGGCTGCGATGATCCGAGCCTCGAGGAGCCCGCACGCGAGCTGGGCTGGTTTCCCCGCTCACTGGAAAGCTGAGCTCCGTCAAACATCCTTCTTCTGGGCGACGCGTCACTCAACAAGTCCGATCTGATGGGTCTTCTGACGATTCTGTCCACGTCCGAGGTGAGATTGTCTGAGCGTACTCTCGAGCTCAGCAAGTCCAGGTGGTGGCCACGACTCAGGGAGGTGTATACAAGCGGCGAGGAGATGTTTTCTGAGCCTTGGTTCGACGAACGGTCGAAGAAAAGCGGTGATGAAGCATTTTCAGGTTGCAGCTGGCTCTGGGAGTTCAGATTCAGGTGTGAGCCCAGCGGCTGCGGGGTATCACCATTGGATGGTCTAACTGGCGACGACGACATTTCCCGGTAGGTTTAATTTCAGGGAAGTGGTTGTGGTAAGAAAGTAGATGTAGTAGGAAGATGTAGTAAGGACTTTCGCGACGCGGGTAATTAATCCGGATTGGGTTGGGCAGTGTGCAGGATGGTTAATTATGGTCTAGTAGATGGGTGATAATTGGGGGTTTTGGGACGTCAGGGTTTTTACTTTTTTGGTGGGTTGATTTATCGATTGAGCAGGTTAGATTTTGAGAGCTTCTTTTTTCTTTTGATTTGGAGAATGGTTGATATAATTGGGTGGTGGAAAACTTCGAGTAATTCGCGTCTCAGACGCGGTTTTTCCAGCCCTCTAAGAAAGTGAAGAACGGGTTGGAGAGAACTAGAATTGGGAAGAATATTTGATATCTTTTTTCTCCCAAAAAGCAGTACAAGCTTTCCATATCAATCAGTCGAATCAAGCAAAATAAAAAAAAATAGTCTTGGAAGTGAGCTCTTTGTTTAACCGGACCTCAATAAATTATCTAAACACTCTGAGGGCTTGATGAATTGTTGCAGGAAACTCCTCCAGAGACGAAATGATACAATCGGAGCTTTTTCCATATGAGTAGATGTAGCTAAAGCTTTTGCCTTCATTTTTGGAAATGTTCTTTACTGATAAATATGCGCTAATTTGCCTTCACTTGCCTGATTCATTGGCTTGTACGGCTGTAACTAACTCGTGGCATGGTCTGAGTGTTTAACCACCATTCTTAGTGCAAGACATCAGATCACGCTGTGCTGCTCTGCATCACCTTAAATGAAGCACTTATTTTCGTTAGTGGAAACCACGATGAAGAGAATACATTGAACCTAAAACGGGAATTGTAAGTCAGAGCTTGTCAAAAGGTGAAGGCACTGAGGGAGACTGGTGATGTTCAGTTATCTACGAACAACAGTGAATCGAACAACCTACCTCGCTTGAGAAGCCATGGTTTGGGTGATGGATCTCTAGCAAGTTACATAGGTTGAAGTCATTTTTCAAATACTTCATAAATCCCAAAATAAAGAGAAACATGAATCACAATGCTAAAGCGACGAGGCGGGGATTTTCCTCAGTAATGAAGTAGTTACCTTTAATGACGGGGGTTAATGTGACATCCTGTCGTTTTTTCAAACGCCTGACTAGTGATAGATCAACATATTTGAAGATTAAAATTTCAGCACTTGATAAAGGCCTCCATCCATAGATGTACTTCTAGGTTGATGGATAACAACAACCAGGGAAAATCAACTTTTTTCTTTTTAGATTAAAGCACTCAAATGCCCAACTGAGTCATGTTTTGTGGACGGTCTAGCTCGCATTAGACGGGTATTTACCCACCTGTGAAAGCATCCAACATTTAAATCTAAGAATTTGAGCGAAATTAAACCCCTCACAGAAGTCTTAATCGAAAGCTTGATGAAAAAGGAGAAGAAGAAAATAAAAGAAGGCTCCCTACAGCTCAACTAAACAAGCGTACTACTCCGCCAATTCGAAAAACCAATCAAAAAAACAAAACAAGAAGTTCTTTTTGACGTCTATCAGCAAGGTGAATTCTTCTAACACTGCAAAATCCAGTCGAATTAAATTGATTATTGAATTATCTAAATCTTCCAACCCTCCCCAAGTGTCAATCTTGACCCCCCGCAATTTGATAATTTCCCGAAACAGCCCCGGACATTTGCAACCACTTCTGTGCACCCCTCAACCAGTCAACACAAAACACAAAACGTCTTCTTATTAGGGTGGATTCAACAAGATAAAAACCCCAGAATCATGCTAACCCAAAAAAATCCTTATATGCTAACACTTCCATAGGCGCCTTGTAACTTCCAACTCTCTTTAGCGGTTCCCCTGTTTTCGCAGCCACAGGGGGCCCAGCAAAAAGTATAAATACGGGCGATTTCCGCATTTCAAAAACATCCATTTTTTTTCGATCCGCCCTTTTCCCGAAAACAACACCCTTCCTACCCGCTTCCATCTCCCCTGGCTCACCGTCCATGGCTCCACCTCCTCGGTCCCTGGTGAGGGGAGTGCAGGCCATGTGACGGACCCGAGCCGCGAATCACTATATAACGACCAACTACCCCAGATCCTTCAACCTCAACCTACTCCTAGATATGACCAAGGTTACTGTTTGTGGTGCAGCTGGAGGCATTGGCCAGCCTCTTTCGCTTTTGCTAAAGTTGAACCCTCGGGTTTCGGAGTTGTCTCTTTACGATATCGTTAATGCCAGAGGTGTGGCTGCCGATTTGAGCCATATCAACACCCCGGCGGTTGTTTCTGGCTTCCAGCCGGCTAATAAGGAGGATAAAACTGCCGTTGTCGACGCCTTGAAGGGCTCGGATGTGGTGATTATTCCAGCTGGCGTGCCCAGAAAGCCGGGAATGACAAGAGCCGACTTGTTCAACATCAACGCTTCTATTGTGAGAGACTTGGTTGCCAATATCGGCAGAACGTGCCCAAACGCGGCCATTTTGATTATATCGAATCCCGTGAACGCCACAGTGCCCATTGCGGCTGAGGTTTTGAAGAAGTTGGGCGTTTTTAACCCCAAGAAGCTTTTTGGCGTGACGACCCTTGACTCAGTCAGAGCAGAGACGTTTTTGGGCGGACTTATCGGCGAGAGCCCGGACTCTTTGAAGGGTAAGATTTCCGTCATTGGCGGCCACTCGGGCGATACTATCGTGCCTTTGACCCATATTGATCCAGTCATTGCTGGCAAGGTCGATAAGCTCTCGCCTCTGCAGTATAAGGAGTTTGTTCACCGTGTGCAATTTGGCGGTGACGAAGTGGTGAAGGCCAAGAACGGCGCCGGTTCGGCCACTTTGTCGATGGCATACGCTGGCTATAGATTTGCCGAATCCATCTTGGACTCGATTTCTGGACCCGGTTTCTCTGTCAAGGTGCCCGATTCCGCTTACGTGTACTTGCCCGGGTTGGTGAATGGCGGCGACTTGCAGGCCCAGTTGGACAACGTCAGTTTCTTCTCGGTTCCTGTGCATTTGCTTGCTGGCGAGATTCTGTCTTTCGAGGACCCCTTGAAGTTCCCGGTCACCGACAGTGAGAAGGAGTTGGTCAAGGTGGCTTTGGGTGGTTTGCAGCTGTCTATAGCCCAGGGCACCAATTTCGTGGCTGGCTCCAAGATTTAGTGCTAATACTATGGACATGCTGATAGACATTCGAAAGAGTAGTCGCTGATCCAGATTGTAGGCGACCGAGCTGATTTTGAGGTGATGCTGCAGAGTTTGGAAGATAATTTCAATTGGCTGCGTTCTTTTTAATGTTGATACTATAGACAATGTTGATACCATGAAACATAGGACTGTTGATGCGTATGTAGAAGGCAGCTCTTAGGGATTGAGAGCTTTTGACGATGACAGGCTCTATATTTTTACAGATTATCCACTTTTAGCGTTCCTGGTATTATTACAGATTTACAGATTGTAGATTCACAGACAACTTTTGACATTGATACTCGAAATGTTCATGTTGTCACAGAAAGTGATTTATACTGTCTCAAGTAAAAGACCGTCTAAGGTAAATTCCAGCTTATCCTTCCATTTGCAAAGGTTCTCAAGAATCAATCCTAGATTCGTCTTCTCTCAAATAGTTGTATCCACCTCATCTCAGTTCAGTTTACTAATGCATAACATATAAAGCGAGCCCTAGATCAAACTCTTCTGTCAACTTCATCTTTGCGTGATTTAAATTTCCCCCATTCTGTCAGTTTCCACCATCCTGTCAGTTTGCACCATTCTGTCAGATTCCGAGCTTTGATAGCGTTGTCTACTTATAACCGTCATCATTGAAACCAATTTTTGACTGAAACTGCATCAACATTCAACTCAAATTCCCTTTTCACCAACTTCTACAGCTTCACAATCCACTATAATCTTCTCCCTCGTCAATAGACCCTTTCCATACAATTTCGTCTCCACATGCCATCGAGCCATTTGCAGCCATTTCCAAACCTACCAAATCTCCAAAAACCTGATTCCACTAGCCGCTCTCCCGAAATCCAACTAAAACACACCTCCAGAGATAATTTCTCCAAAAAGCAAATTCCACCAACTTCCCAGCTACTTCTCCTGGTTTCCGGACATAGTCTTTAAAACCGCCCAGCTTAACTCCAACCGGTGCGACGGAGCATCCCCTCTTCACATATAAATACGGCCAAACCGAGAAATCCGGGAATTAAAAAAAAGAATCGGAATCAGTTTAAATCGAAATTTTCATAACCTTCTTTTTTTTTTTCTGTTTTTCCCGTCTTCGGCCTCAGAACCCTCAGACCCAAGATCGGTACCCCACATTATCGATTCACGTGTGAATTCCACTACTACTCACTTCAACAATTTCCTCTTTCCACCAACACCTTCAATGAATAAAGTGGACACTCTCCTCGAGGAGCTCGTGCTCCCCCACGACGGAAATCTGCTTCCCGACATCAACGGAATCGTTGCTGGCTATACTGACTCCAAAAAGACAAAGTACCTTGCAGCTAAAGGTGTCAAGAGATTCGACAAGATGGACCCGGTGACCACCGACACCAGACTAGCCTTTTTCAGCTGCACTAAGACCATCACGGCAATGGCCGCCTTGCAATTGTACGAGAAGGGGATCATCGATTTGGACGCTCCAGCCAAGAAGTATCTCCCTATGATTGGAGAGATCGGGCTTATTGACCCGGGCCAGGTGGACGACGACACAGGTGAGTTCAAGACGCCTCCCAGGAAACCCAAAAACGACGTCACCGTCCGCCACTTGCTCCTCCACACGGCCGGTTTTGCGTATGTGTTCACTGACCCAGACTACTTCAACATTGTCATGAACAAGCACAGAGAACACACGGGCGCCACTCCGTCGTTGAGGATGTTTTCCACCGACGTGATGCCGCTTGTTTTCGAACCAGGCACGCTGTGGCGCTATGGACACTCTCTGGACTGGCTAGGTTTAGTGGTAGAGGCTGCTCTGGGTATGAGGTTCTCTCAGTATGTCCAGAAACACATTTTCGATCCGGCGGGGCTTTCGTCGTTCACATTCCGTATCGATAACGAGGACACATTGATTCCTATCAGTATGCGTAAAGACGACGGTACTTTGCGTGTCTTGAGAAAGAAACCGGTTCCTCACCAGCCCACTATCGATATGGGAGGCCAAGGCTGTTTTGGCACAGTCGGCGACTATTTGCAATTCATGAGGATCTGGCTTAATAAGGGTCTTTGCGTGGAAACCGGCGCCCAGATCTTGAAGAAAGAGACTGTTGACTACGCCATTCAGGCGCATTTGCCAGAGGGTATCCATGTCGAGCTTGATACCGCCATGACGGGTGAAGCTCCCTCAGACTTTGTTCCTGACAACTTCACCTTGACTGGAACCGCCTACAATATGAACGACTTGCCTACTGGACGCCCCAAGGGTTCCATTTATTGGGCCGGATTAGCCAGTTTGTACTTTTGGATTGACTTTGAAAACGACGTTGCCGGCTTCTTTGGCTGCCAGATCCTCCCCTACCTAGACTCGCCCTGTCTCGTGGGGTACATTCGTTATGAGCATGCTGTGTACGAGGCGTTGAAGCAGGAGAAGAACCGGGGGAAGCTCTGAGGGACATTTTAGATGAATGTGGCATTGAAGATGCACAGAAATACATAGTTATGCACAGCGTTATGATGAGTGGGTGATGTGGTGATACGTTGAGATTGCAAGTGGTGTGGGTAACAATAAGGTTTCCTTTTTTTTCTATTTGGAACATAATCCTTTCAACAAAGGTCAATTGGTATTTCACCGTTAGTTGGGCAGTTATTTGTGGGGATCTGTTCTGTTGTGATGGCTACCTTCCATTGAATTTGAGCAAGTATTTCATGTTGTGATCCGAAGCACCAAATGCACACTTGATTCGACAATTGGGCTTTTGAAAATCTCAAGAGATTAAAAGCTTCTTTGCAGAGAGAATGCCTTTACCTTCACATTACCGTTAAATTTTGAAAGAGATCATGTCTACCTTCAAGGGTGAAAAATCATGACAATTTAGTATTGAGCCATTTTGCCTTTTCCAGATCTATCATTTGACTGCCTATTTCATTAAACTGTTTTGAAGTGAGCCCACAAAACGAACGTCGGCGATATCAATTCAGAGTACTCCTCACAATATCTCCAACATACCGCATCCAGCCAGAGTCCAACCAAAATACATAGTATCCGAAATACAAATTACCCAAAATACTTTTCTATGATTAAATACTATATGTGGCCAAGACTTTCAATTCAACTTGCCATAACGTTGTCTTCTATCCATCGAAGGGTAAGAACTCAGTCAAATATCCACATGGACCAATTGACCCCGTCGTTCACTACGTCCCTTTTCTGGCAAATTTCTCCTCTTGTGCATTTTCCTCTTGTGCATTTCTCCCCTAGTGCAATCCCAACTTGTCCATACGAACCTGGACGGCGTTTCTGTGAGCCTCCAAACCCTCCACGGCAGCCAACGTCATCACAGCCTTGCCTATGCTCTTCAAGCCCTCCTCCGTGACGTTCTGTGACGTGATGAATTTCTGGAAAGTGGCCGTGTTCACACCAGAGTACTGTCTGGCATATCCATAAGTAGGCAAGGTGTGGTTCGTACCACTGGAGTAGTCACCACACGATTCTGGGGACAAACCGCCGACGAAAACAGAACCGGCATTTTCAATTTTGCCGGGAACGTATTTTTCGGCGTCGGCGATCTGCAAAATCAAATGTTCTGGCGCATACTGGTTGCTTAAACGGAATGCCTCATCAAGAGAGTCCACTAACAAAGTGCACGAGTGGGCCAAACACTTGGCGACGATTTCCTTTCTGGGAAGCGCCTCCGCCTGTCTGGCAACGGCCTCTTCGAATTCGGCAAGTTTGGCGTCGCTGAGTCCCACACCAATAAGTATAACCTGAGAGTCCACACCATGTTCAGCCTGGGACAACAAATCCGACGCCACAAAATCAGCGTCCGCCTCGGCATCAGCAATAACAAGCACCTCCGAGGGCCCAGCAGGCATGTCAATCAGGCAGAGCGCCTGGGTGTCGTTTTGAACGTGCATTTTGGCAGCAGTAACAAACTGGTTACCTGGACCCAAAATCTTGTCACATTTGACGACCGACTCTGTTCCGTAGGCCAAAGCCGTGACAGCCTGGGCGCCTCCGGCCATCACTATGGCAGAAGCACCGAGCTTGTGTGCAACATAGACAACCTCGGGAGTCAAGTTTCCAGTAGAACGCAGAGGAGGCAGCGCCAATACAATGTTCTTGCAACCGGCGACCTTGGCTGGCGTTCCCAACATCATAGCGGTGGAGGGCAAAACGGCGGTTCCGCCTGGGACGTACAAACCGACGTTTTCGATGGGTTTGGCGAAACGAGAACAGAATACTCCAGGCGCAGTTTCCACAGTCATCACCTCCTCCTTGGGGAGCTGGGCTCTGTGGAACTTTTCAATATTGTCCATCGACAAGTCAATAGCGGCCTTCATGTCGTCGGAAATGTCCATGAGGTGTTGGGGAAATGGCGCTTTGAGCACTGGTTCTTGCAACTGGACTCCGTCGAATTTGGCGGTGAGCTCCAACAAGGCCTTGTCGCCGTTTTTCTGGACGTTTTCCACGATCGGAAGCACCAATTTCATGATATCGGCGGTTTTCTGGTTGGGTCTGGTCAACGCCCGGGCGATTTCCTCTGGAGAGGCTGTAGCCGCTTTGACGATGTTCATTTTATACTTTTCTTCGGCCTGGGGCTCCGCTTTCGTCTTCTGTTTTTTTGAAGCAGGCTCAAGGTACTGCTCCTTGGCGTCGCCCTTGCGCCTCGTAACCTTCATCAGCTTGATGTCCAAGTTGCGTTCGATGTCTGCCAAAGAAACCCCATGCTTGACTGCCCAAGTCATGGCGAAATAGAACAAATCGGCCGCCTCCCAGGCCACCTCCTGCTTGTCTCCCTTCTGTCCGGCCTCAATGAGCTCGTCCAACTCCTCCTTCAATTTTGCAACCAATAGCTTATCGTCGTTGAAGAGTCTCTGAGTATAAGAGCCCAGGGGAGCATTGGCTTTTCTCTGGGCCAAAGTAGCGTCCAATTTGGCCAATCCCAGCCCCGAGGCGTCGTTGTCACGGAGCTCGCCATCCTGGAAACATGTGTAGTTTGTTTCCAAGTGACAGAAACCGTATCCAGCCCTGGGCTCCACCACAAACTTCACCACATCGTTGTCGCAGTCCTTCTCCAACTTGACGAGTTTCTGCGTGGCCCCCGACGTCTTGCCCTTGTACCACAACTCGTCTGGCCGTTTTCTCGACTGGTAGACGCCCTGGCCCTCGGCAATTGCAGCCTTGATCGAAGCCTGCGACGAGTAGACGACGCCCAAGGCGGTGTACGAAGGCGCTGGCGTCGTCACTAGCGTCGTGTAGAGCCCGTCGGGCCGGTCTGTGGTCAAGGTGGCGACGAAAACGCTCGAAAGGGCGATTTTTCCAGCCTCTTCTGCTCCCAAAGTCAATTGAGAAGAAGGCGCAACCACAGTGTAGCCCTGGGCAGCGAGCTCCTGGGCCTGGGCCTGGTCGACCGTGCCCCTGTAGAAGACCTCTCTGCTGCCGCCGTTGCTGTATATTTTGAGGGCGGCAGCGTCCCAGGGTGAACGAACAATAAGAGCAGCTTTCAGACTGAGCACTTCGGGGTCAGTCAGTTCCACAGCAAGGCGGGCCGCAGGAACACCGCCGGCGAGTAAATCGGAGAAGCTGGCAGCGTTGACGAAAATCTGAGCAATTCCCACGTTCAACAAGGCGATCGCCGTCTCCACAGAGAGGCTCTCTTCAGTGGCATCCACAGAAACAGTAATCGACAGCGGAAAGCGGGAGAGGAGGTATTTTTCGGCGGAAACGGCAGCAAGCGGAACTAGCGTCTTACCCGTGACAGCAAAAGCGGCGGAATCAGCCGGCGAGGCCGCTAGCGGGAGTACTGGAAACGTCATATGGAGTGGTAGTGAGTGGATTGGCATTTTTCAGTGATAAGCGCGCTCTGAGTCATCTGGAAAATCTGGGGAGATGGTGAGGCGAGGGGGGAGTGGATGGGGTATGTTGTTTGGGATTCTTTGAATGTGTTTGATTTCTTGATTTTTGGTTTGCGTTGGTTTTTGTGATTTTTGTTGAAGCTGGCAATAGTGGTGGATGGAAGTGGGGCATTTGCAGCCAAAAAGCGCCAAGAGATGAGCATATAGATACAATGAGCGGTTGAAAGATGTATTTTTTTTTTTTTTTTTGTTTGTGGCAGGGGTTTGAGGCTTGGATCAAGGTTTCATGGTTTGGATGATCCTTTTTTCGGTTTTGGGATTTCGGTGACCCATTTGGCTGGTTCGCAGAGGACGATTATGGATGTAGTTATGGCTTATTTATTGAATTGAAGAAAAATGGCTCTTCGGAATTTTAGGCTAAAAGAAGCATGGCTTGATAGACTCGTATAATGGGAAGTTTATGGCTTTGAAGAATTATGGTAAAGAAACTATAACCATACGGACTTGAGGATCTAGATAACTATGGCTTCTCGGATCTATGAAATTTGAGACTCATGACTCTAAAGATCCATCGATTTTATAAACTTGTGATTTTGCAGATTCCCGATTCATGGATTTGTGAATTCGTGGGCTTCAGATAAATGTATGTAGAATCGTGAGTGTAAATGTGCAGACATGAAGTTGTAAAGATGCATAGATGTGACTAATAGTTTTGTAGAATTATAGACTTAGAAACCTAGAGTTGTGATATAGCCTTAGTGTAGCCTATAGATGCGTAGCCACTTAGATGTATGAGCATATGTATATAGTAGACGTATTAATGTGTACATGTATCGATGATAGTTGCAAGGTCTATAAATGCAAAGCTAATGAAATCAGCATAATGTGTATGAAAGGGTCGATTAGCTCTAATTAGGAAAGAGAAAGAATCAGTTCGATCCAGTGTCGAGTGATGTTCACAAAGGACTGAGCTGGGCTACTTCAGTCTAGATGATCTCTACAAGAAGAGAAAAGTGAAAGAACCGGAATCCATGAAAAAACCACAGTGCCCCTCAGGTACGAGAAATTTTAACCCTTTGAAAAGTTTATCATTCTGTGTATCCTATAGGGACCAAAATCCGAAATCTCATCCATCAGACACAATGGTAACTTCAAGGGCCATCCACTTAAACTTTACCATGAGCAAAGCCTACAGCTTCGTGACGTTTAGTTTCCAAAATCTGAAAGTAGTAGACGCCAATTTTTCCACCTTACGTAATGCGGCTGATCCAGTCAGCTCAGTGATTCAATGAACCAGGCAGTGTTTGTAATCAATCTCGATCTCTGAGAATTAGATACACAGCTGATTCTAAGTGGCATTGTAGTCAATTCCTCGAACCTGGCTGTTCTGTAATAAGCCAAACTCTTCAAGCAACATTCATTTTTCTTTTCTTGAATATGGCGGCTTTTGTCACCATTGACCTATAACTGGCCAGTACGATTTTGCTACATGTGCGGGCTCATAGCCTGGAAGTGTCTATAATTTTACTTATTGTTGACTGAAGAGATTCTTACAAGCATATGAATCTCTGAGAAAAGCTAGGATACACAGCAAACAGTATGAAGCCTTCAGAATCCAATAAATTCACAGGCATCCCTCCATAGCCCAAACATTGCTAGATCACTTAGATCCCCCCTTCTAATTCAGAAACCTTAACTTCAACCACCCAAGCCTACACATCGTTCCTAATATCATGCATTATTTTCCTATCTCACTAGAAGCTGAACTCGCCCCTGAACTGTTCCAAGTCCATGCCTGGCTTGACGAGCTCCACCAAGTCTCTGCGGTCCATGGCAATGAAGGCCCTCTTCAATGTCTCCATCAACGACGATGACTGGTTGTGACTGAGCGTAGACTCCTGTCCCTCCACCTGATGCATCGCCAATCCACTGAGCAAGTGCTCGGCGGCTTCCTTGTAACAGCTGATGTTGATGCACGAAACACCCAAGTTGTATCTGGCACGAACAAACGTGGGCCTGAGCTCCAACGCCTTGAAGTATGCATTGACAGCCTCCTCGGAACGGTTGGAGTTGGCCAACGAGGCTCCCAATCTGTTCCACAACACAGGGTCGTCGGGTCTGATGGAAAGCGCCGCCTTGAAGCAGTCGATGGTCTTGTCAAAGTCCTCGTTGGCGTAGAAGAGCACTCCGAGACCCATCTGCACGTCAGCGTTCATGTTAGCCTGTTCAGGCGACAACTGGGCCGCCTTTATGAACAACTCAGTCACACGCTTGTGCAAAGTGAATCTGTCTTCGTCTGAGATGTCAGGGTTCTCCTGGCGGGCCTTTTCGGCAATGTCAGGGTAAGTGGTGGCGATCCAACGCTCCAAAGTGGCAAAAGCGGCATTGTCGTAGCCCTCATTGATGTACGAGATGGCCAAGGTCATCAAGGCCTCTGAGTTCTCTGGGTTCAACTCGAGACACTTCTCAAGAGCAGTGATACCAGCCACCTCTTTTTCGTTCTGGGTTTGGACCTCGCCGAGTTTGAGCCAGGCCTGGACGTGGGTATGATCACGGCTGATGGCGGCTTCGAAGGCCAAAGCGGCCTCAGACAACTTGGCACCGTTCTCCATCAACTGGAGTCCAATCTGGTAAGGGTCTTCGCTCTGGGGCAAGTCCAAAAACTGGTTCTGCTCCTTGCTTTCGAACTTGTAGTCACCGAAATGCGCTCTGGTGGAGGCGTACTTGGCAAAATCACGCTCCCACTGGGACATGCTTGCAGGATAAGTCTCGCCCTGTGAGTTCTTGAACTCCTCGTACTGCTGCGAGATGAAGTCGTTCTCAATCGAGTCCAGGTTCAAAGAGTCCCACACTTCCTGAAATGTGGCCTGGTACTTGTCGTCGATCACGGGCTCGGCTTCCACAGCCTCCTGTTCAGTCAGTTCCTCCACAGCCGAGGCGTCAGCACTGAGCTCCTCGATTTCCTTGAACTGGTTGTCCCAGTCCACCGATGCATCCGCAGTCTCGGCCTGGGGCTGCTGTGACTGCTGCTGCTGCTGAGAAGTGCCCATCTGACTCATTCCCATGCCCATCATGGGTCTGTAGCTCATCATGGGCATTCTGTTCTGCTGCATGTGGTTCTGCTGCTGCTGGTGCTGGGCCTGAGCCTGGGGCGCCTGGCCGAATTCCGAGGCCCACTGCGTGTTGTTCAAGGTTCTGGGCACGGCGCCCTGGGACTGGCTGTGGCTGGGCACTGGCTGCTGACTCTGAGTGTTGAACTCGTTGAGCCAGTTGCGCTGGTTCGCCGCCGATGGCTGCTGACTCTGAATACGGTTAAGTTCGTGGCGCATGGGCTGGAACTGGAAAGGCAGAGGCGAGGACGAGCCGCTGTTCATGAACTGCTCCATATCTCTCTGATTCATCATCTTGTCGTTTTTGAAGCCCTGGTTCGAGACCTGCCCGGGCTGGTTGGTCTGCCTCTGAAGCGACCGGTCCTGCTGTGTGTGCTTGTTAAGCTGAGCCACGGCGTTGCCGTTGACGGAACAATCAGCTCCACCAAAAAAAGACATTATGGTTTTATTAGATTTTCTGTGGTTTCAGCGAGTTTTTGCTGAGGCGGTAATAAATAAGCGGGGTGGCGGGCCAAAAGTATCTTTTTCTTGCTCAGATCCAGGGATTTGGGAAATGTGGCAAAAAGAAAAATGATAGATCGCCTTTGGTGATCTCCACACCGAGGCAAAATAGTCATTTCAGCACCCCATGTTTTGGTGCACGCACGACCCGCCTGTGATAATCGCCACCGTCAAAGTGGTGGCGAAAGTTTGAAATTGGAAAATTGGAGGATCTTGAGCGACAGAGTTTGTCATTGAAATATTTGACTTAATATATTGTGTAATTCCCGTTGCAGAGATATCGGAAACCGGTATAGGAATGGCTGCGAAATATGGTCCAACATCCAGGGGAATTGCGAGATTTGATTAGAAGCCAGGCGTCAAGGGGGATTCACAGAGTTTTGGAAAAATCAGGGGAATGGAAAAAGAAGGAAAAAAAGAAGAATTTTTAAAGAGTTAAGAGAAAAAAAAGCAGGTGCTCACAGGCGTCAAAGCAGCTAATGACGTGGTTTTATAGTGAACTGATAAGCCTTTGGCTGCCAGATAAGGTTGAGCAAACGGGGAATTTGGGTGGCTTTTGAATATGGAAATACGTTTGTTTATGGGGTTTTGAAGAATTTTGGATTGTGCGATTTGGCGTACGAATTTGGCGAGTTGTGGAATTGGCGATCTGGAAAGTTGGACATGGCCAACCACGAATCTGCAAAGCGGCTAAATTACACCAAGTGACTTCGTTCGAGGATTTTTGTTTTTCAAAACCAGTCCGTACTGATCAGCATCTCATCTTAAATACGATTCAGAAATGAGATTCAGAATGAATGCTGGTATACAAACTATGCTTGAATGTGGATTACTAACGGCTCACTGACTGGCATCTCGGCAAAAATTGAGATGGACTGATGACGAATTACAAAGATAGACGATGTACAAAGATTAACAATGGCCTATAGCGATAGACTAGATAGACAAGATAGACAAGGTAGACAAGGTACACTAGATGGACAAGACAAGGTACACTAATAGTAACAAGAATAAGTAAAGATAGACGAGATCAACAAATACTTACAAAGACAGGCAGAGTATTCAACTTGTTCTGGGGAATCTTTATAAGTATAGTCCAGGACAGGCTAATCAATATTGCTAAAGAAGAGGGGTCAAGTAAAGAGCAAAATATCCCTCTTCATTGTGTCCTTATACAAATTACGTAGGATGCCCTAAAAACATCAAAACCCTATTGAAATATGGCCCTTATCTCTTCAGCTGTTATTGCAACTAAAGCAGACGATTAAAAAACACAAATGCGTTCTTTTATTTAGTAATCGACGAATAAAAGTTTGGCAGACGCATAAAAAGTTTGCAAGAATTCCATTCGTTCATCACCTGGCCCGCTATCATCACTACAACTCCGATTTCTCATTTATGTCATTCAATTTCACAAAATATTCACAGCCGGCGAACCTGCGCCCCCGTTGTCCATCACCATTCGACTTCCTTGCCGCCGTTCTCACACTCAAGCTTGTCGCAGAGAGCCTCCAACTCTCTGACACTGGCATTGGTGGATCCACCCAAAAATGCAGGGTTCACCATACCGCCTCTCTTCTCTTCAAGAGCATAATGCTCCTTGACCATATCTCTGACAAGCCCCTGGTAGTGCAACACTCCTCTCTCTTTCTGAGGGTGCAAGAAGCCAGAGGAATAGATACCCTGATTTAAGTTCTTCTGGGTCAATTGGCACAACTGGAAGTCCTCCAACTCAACCAATTGGAGAAAGTCAACAAACTCAACTTTCTCGTCTTCGCCAAGGCCCTTCTTGGTGTAAATGTCGTACTGCAACTTGGTCTGGGTTGCGGATATAGGAAGCACACGAATCGAGTACCACGCTGGGGAGTAGCAATTGACACCGTTCGAAGGGTACAAGTAAACCCACAAGCCGTTGAAGTCACCACCAACGTTCTTCTTCTCCTCCTTTTTTGGGGCAGCCTTCTTGCCGCCAAAGTTGAACCAACCAGAGCTTTCGGACACCTTTTCTGGCTTGGGCTCGTTTCTAACAATCTCGGCATAGTGGCGGCAATATCTGTTCTTAGGAACAACTTTGTATGTTTCCATTCTAAAAGCAGCGTTTAAACCTGGGTGGGCGGTAGGACAGTGGTAGCACTCTTGGTAACCGTCCATCAAAGTTTTCCAGTTGAAGTCGCCGTCCAACTCGTACGACATGTGGTACTCGTAGTCGGTGAAGTCGAATTCGTTCATTTCCTCGGTTACACCCTCGAAGAATTCCTCGAATTCCATAAACTGTTCAGGGTCCTGGCAAAAGTTAACGAAAACGAGACCCTGTGGAGTGACGTGGGTCTTGATGGGGAACAAGGAGTTCTCAGATTTTTCGAAGCCCTCGACATTATCGAACTTGGGCGCCTTGGTCAACTGGCCGTCGGAGTTGTAACTCCAACCGTGGTATTTGCAGCCAACGACAGTAGAAGAGCCCTTCTCCTTCTGAACAACAGGATAAGCACGGTGACGACACACATTGTGGAAAGCTCTCAACTTGCCGTCATTCTTGGACTTGATGATGAAGAAGTTGATTCCGGTGAATGTGAACGAGTAGTAATCACCGGCCTTCTTGAATCTCGACTCGTGAATGCAGAACAACCAGGATTTGTTGAAAATAGCTCTTTTCTCCAATTCGAAGACCTTATCGGACGTCCACCACGAAGCAGGAAGGGTGTGCTCTCCTGGCAAGAGTTTTTCCTTGGGGTCGTCCATAGGAGGAGGAGCAGGCTTGGATATTTGAGCAGTGGCCATCTTGGATCTTCAGAATTTGAATAATTGGATTGTTGTGGATCAGATTGCTTCGTGGGCGGGCATATTTATATCAGCAGCTTTTGCAGCCGTTTCTTATCGGCGCCGCGAGTTATTGCCATATCGAGCTTTGATATCCTTTAGTAGAAGCGAGGTGTACGGGTGCGACCTAAGTCAATTATTCCGTCGCATGATAGCCTCTGACGCAGCTGCTCCGATTTGATGGCCCTGAATGAGCCGAGTTGGGCTTATCATTGCGGGGATTTGATGCAGATTGTTAAACCTTTATCTGCACCAGATACCCTTCCTACTGAATTTGGTCAAGTAGTCCATGAAGTCTGACCACCTCCTGGGCAACATCGGGATCAATTGAGGCAGCAAGGAGCGTATTAAGAACGAATTCACTCTCTGGCTGAACTCTGTAGAGCGCTTTCAAGCTTTCCAAGGCGCTTTCAATCCTAGCTTTTTCTTCTGCCTCTTCGTATTCTCCATCGTTCAAGGCCTTCTTCATCAAAGTGGCCTTACCAAGAAGAGTGTTCACGACCTTGAGTGCTTTTGTCCCCACGGCAGATAGGATTTTGTGCTCCTGAGTCTGTCTTGAGAACTTCACAGATTCCGTGATAAGGGAAAGCGTGTTTTTGGTAAAATTGAACATAAGCAGCTGTATGTTGTCGGTAAGCCACCAAAGCGGGAGCTTATTGAGTTGTGCATTCACCTCATCTGACGGAATTAGATCAATGATTAGTTTTGCGCCGAAGAGTGCCTGCAAGGTCGTGGAGGAGCGTTGTAACGCAAAACGAGTAAACTCAATCCCGCTCACTGTAAATGGCACAATGCTCATCATAAGCTTGAAAGCTCTGGTGAGTAAAGTACCAGATTTGAGCAACTGCTCGTCTCCCTTGAAATAAGCCATTACCATTTTCTTTGTCTCGTGGTGATCATCTGGGTTCACCACAACCGAGCTGGCACTGGGGTGTTCCAGGGAAGAAATCACATTGAGCGATCCGGTCAAAATAGCTTGGATATAAGCTCTGCTTTTCGGTTCCTTTACCAAGAGTTTGGCAAATGTGTCAACTCCGTAAGGTAAATACGTATGGACATCAACCTGTGCCGCTGGAATCACACAGCTCTTTTCTGGGTCAGTCTCATGCTCATCAAGCTTGGGAGCAAATGCGCTAACAAGCAAGAATGTCAAAAATGCCTCTTCAAGACTCTCAAGCTCCATGTTGAACGCAATCTGGTCCAACATCACAAGGGAGTCCTTGAGCAAGCAGAATCTCTTCCTTTGGAAAACAAAGAAATCAGGGTGAACGAAAACCGCCTTGACGACCTTGAATATCAACTGGCGGTACGCAGCGTTGGAAGCCATGAGAGCTCTGCTGTCACCAGTGAAGGAGAGGTTCCTCAAAGTCATGGTCACCGTGATTAACAAATCCATGAGAAAGATTTGCTGATCAGTTGCACTCTTTGTCTGGATCTTGCTAAAATGGTGTTTGTTCTCCGCCCTAAAAGCAAGCAAGCCAGTGAGAAAGTCAGGCACATTTAAGGAGCTGTAATCAGTTTGCTCATTGGTGGTTTCTGGCAGCTCATATTCCTGCTGCTCTGGAGAAAACACATCATCTAGTTCGATGTCGGAATCATCATCTTCCACCAACTGAGCAGTCAAGGAGTCAACATTGTATACGATATCCTCGCCGTGCATTTCCCCAGAGTTAACGTATTTTTCAAATACTGCGTCAATAGGACCACTAGCCTGGGATTTAATGTCCAGGTACATCTCTGGCTTTCCTGCTGTATGTGTAACTTGCAGCAACACCTTGAAGCCAACACTGGTCAAGGCGTCCAAAAGTTCAGGGCTATCGGATACCTTGAATTGACAATTTGCATCGGTTGTAGTGACAAGTAGAGTGTTGAGCGCCGAGAAAATCTCTCCTGGGTTCGTCATCGAGTAGTTCTTGAGCGACATGGTGAGAGCATGAATATTCAAGGAGCCCAATTCTGGAGCAAACAAGAAAACCGGTTTTGTGAGTTCAATTTCGGCAGATATGTCAGAGACATTCTTAAGCGTGACAGCGCCATATGAATCGGTGCTTTCCTTGACTGGAACATACTTTTTGACGGTGTTGGGGTCACCACCCGGAACATCTGGCACCGGCTCAGCTGCAACCAGCCTCCTAGGAGTAGCAGAAGCCTCGTATCTCAGCTGAGCAGAGGCCAGACGCTGCGTCACACTGCCAGAGCGAGAGATGCCTTGTTGTTGGAGATAAGGGGACTGTAGAACAGAAGGAGAGCCCTGATTTGATCTGCCAACCTGTGACTGCTTTCTCAGAAGTGCACCCGGTCCAGGTGAAGGCTGGTTGATGTCCAGCGTTTGTGGTCTAGATTGAGGAACACCTGGAGTAGGCATGGCGCTAGCGTGAGGAGACTGGCCAACTGGAGCTTGGAACTGGTTGACTATGGGCAGGTTTCTGTCTTGCTGTTTGAACTGGTCATCCTGTAGCTGCTGAGGCCTTTGCAGTAGGTTCTGATTGGCAGCTTGATTCTGGGGCTGCTGCTGCTGCTGCTGCTGCTGCTGATGCTGTCTCTGCCCTTGCTGTTGTTGTTGTTGAAAACGCATATACAACTGCCTCTGGAATTGCACACGGCGGGCTTGAAGCTCCTTACGTCCTTCCTCGGTCAGATCGTGCTGCTCATAAGGAAGAATGTACAGCAAGTAGACAGTGCCAACCAGTTTTTCGATCTGCTGCTTAGCTACGAGGTTGCTTTGCACGTCAATGCCCTCGAGCAAGCCCAATTTTTTGCACAAATTGGTCCAGTCGGTGATTTGAGGAGAAGGGTGGTTCAATGTCTGGAGATGTCTAAGCACAACCTGGGCCCCACCGATTTTTCTCGTCAACAAGTGCAACACGAGCAAATTGATTTTTTTGTTGTTGACCATGGGCGGCAGTGTTATGGGCGTTCCACGGCGGTTCATGAAGTCCGCAAGGGTCATTTGCAACAGTTCGTACTGCAACAGGGCAAATTGGGATTGGGTGAGTTTTGGCGCGTTCGGGTTATTCTGAGCACCAACCGGGAAATTCTCTGAACCAGGTGTGGCGCCCGGAGCCAGACCCATGAAACCTTTGGGTCCCTGGTTCTGGAAGCCCATTTGGCCCTGGTTTTGGATATCAAAACTGTCCCTATTTGGGTTCTGGGAGAGATTCTGGTTTGCCGCCAACTTGTTGTCCAAGTTTAGACCTCCAGCTTTGGGCTGGTTCACGGCTGGCGATCCACGGTTCATCTGATTCATCTGGCTCATCTGGTTCATCTGATTCACCTGGTTCATCTGGTTCATTTGGTTGCCCATGAATTGCATGTTCTGAGGGCCCTGCGCCGCCATCCCCGGCCCCGAGCCAGGAAACCCGCCAAAGCTCTGTTTCACCGACTGGCCCATATTTTGGTTCAAGTTCTGATTCACGTTTCGCTGCTGGCCCATATTAGGAAAGTTTCCTTGAAACTGGCCCTCGCTATTCATCCCCGGCAGGCTCCGAGCACCGGCTAACTCCGGCTGCCGCTGCTGCTGGGCCTTCTGCACCATCTGCTGGTGCAATATCTGCTGTCTCATTTTGAGAAGCTGTTCTTGTTTCTGTCTATCCAACTGGGAAGCATTGCTGTTTCCCTCCATCATGTCGAAATTCCGCATGAACATTTGCGGCAGCTTTCCGTCCATCGGCGGGTTTCCCTGGTTCATTCCAGAATCTCCAAGGCCCTGGTCGCCTTGCGCAAATACATTGGCTTCGTGCTGGTTCTGGGGTTGTTTTTGGTGGTTAAGAGGTGCCATGCTGTTGGCTCCCGGGAGGGGTTCATCGAAGATGGGACCCAGCATCTCATTATCGCTCTGCTGCCCGGGGCTTTGGAAGGCGTCGTCTTTGAACCAGAAATTGGACATTGGGTTGTTGTTGGTGTTTTCTTGATACTTTGACGTGAAAGACTGCGAGGTCACGTGACCCAACTCGAATCTCCAGCAAAACCAACGGCGAAGAGGAAGTGTGTTTTGAAATCGTAGATGAGAAAATCAGGAGCATGCGGTTTTATTTTCGTGATCAGCCCATGTTTGAGGCGCTTATAGTCAAGGGCCAGTTAGAGATGTTTATGCGAGGCGCGGCTGTTGATGCAGATACTTCAACACCCTAGTGATGGAGCTTGGAGGATCGTTTTTTTTAGTCTTTGGAATTTCAACCGCTTTGGCCTTGGGAATTTGATGCAAGGAAATTATCCAGAATCCGTAAAGTGTCCCAGATCGTATTTGCCCATATCATTGTTTTCTTTCTTGAGAATCAACCCCCAGGGTGAATTTATTGGCAAATGCCCAGGAATAAAAATCTTTTAAAATCTCTAGGCAGCGAGCGGAACGCTGTTTTCATTTTTTACCTTGAAACCAGCTCGGGCATTGATCTGTTCAGGGATGATAGTGTCTCTCACGGTCGTCCGACGATGATAAACAAAAATAAATAACAAAAAAACAGAGCCGCCCAGAGCCGCCCAGGATTTAGCCTGAACCTTGGCATTTAGCAACTCAGCAATTCCATTTTTTGTCGAAAACCTCTCCGACACAAACCCTTGTCTTGACGAATCCGCTTTTTGAGACATCCACATTTGTATACCAAACGGAGGACGACTCCGTAAAAACTTCACATGAATTCTATTCCTGGAGGCTTCTAGGTTCTCAACATTATGCACAGAAAAAGAAACGCCATATAACCATAGCGCAGCAATATGGTTATGGGGCCAGCGACTAGCCTGTGGGAGGTTACCTTGATCCTCACGCCGGTAAACAAGTATTCATCGGCATCTTGCATGAACCTATGGCGCTGGACACGTAGGTTTGGAATGTGTTGCTCCAAAGAGATGAGCATCCCAGTCCAAAGATCGATGGCTTCACTCGAGACCAACCAACAGAACCAATAGCTAATTAAGAAACCCCTCAAAAGAAACATTTGGGCGGCCCCCGTATCCCACGTTCTGGGCGCCGTTACACCATCAATCGCCATAACCAATAAGTCGCGTTCCCGACAGAATAGGAAGGGCCATGACTCAAAACCTGCGTTTGCGTCGCATGTACAAGCTGAAGCTTCAAACCAGCTCAAAACCATAAGGTTATGTGCCGCATGACAAAGGGATTGGGGTCAAGGGCCCTTGGCACCGAATTCTGAAGCAATGATCCTCATACCGTCGCTTCCTAACCAAATTTAGAGTTGCCTCACCTTAAATTCTCTGCATGATTCTGAGCGGGATGCATCGCCGTACGTTCACGGATATGTCTCACCGCTGGTGAGCTCATAGGGTATGCTTCATCGCAATGGAGCAAACGGGTAAATTTCGCCGTCGAAGGGCTCACGGCTAATATCCGCCAATCTTAATAAATTGAGATTTTTCATTGAAACGTCTTACCAGATTCTCCACCACTTTTGGAGCTTCCTCAGGAGAGCCTTGTAATGCTCCATCTCGCCCCAGCAGTCCCGGCCAAACTCACAGCCTGCCATATTTATAAGAAAATCTCCACGGTGGTAGAAGTATTGTGGATCGTCTGCTTTATCAGCGCAAGCACCTGGAGGAAAGGCATTGATGACTCTCAAGGGCACAAACCCCACTCTTTCACGGATCCATGGTTGGGTCTCATAGAGCGTCTCCAACGAGTCTTGCTCCTTATGCTCCCATTGCATATGCATTTGTTCGTACATGGCCGGATCCCACCAGATGTCTAGAAGCATGTCGGTCCATTCAGACCGCCTCATAAGAAATGAGCCCAAATTGAAACCACCACAGTCTTGCGTGACCACCATATCCACAGGAGCCGTATAGTCTACGTACGGCAAAGGCACCTTCAAGTCGATAGGGTTGAACGTGTCCAATGTACGGTAAGTCACGTTGTCCAACCGGTTGAGCAAGTGCAGCTCCAACGACTTGTGGGGCTCCATGATGTAGGTGTGCAAGTCGATCCACCAGAACCACTCTGTGCTGGGGAACTGGCGCATGGCCTGTTTCATTAAATCGACTTTCTCCCACAGTTCTCTCCATTCATGGGAGTAGCGCTTTTTCAGCGTCATGTCCTTTATCGTGAGCCCGTAGCCGTGTCTTTTAGCATAAGCCTTCTTGTTGGCAATCAGAGACCGCTCCACAGACCATTCCTGGGGCCCTTTCCACTTAAAAACACCACCGCCCTCGTTGGCAGCTAATATAATGACAACTTTGGGGTCGCCCTGGTTCAAGAAATGGGGCACATACGGCATCAGCGTGAAAAGCGAAAGAAAGACGAAAACAGCAACCAACAAGGAGAACTTTTTGTGGGTGACTATCAAATCAGAAAGATCCTCAGCGACTCTTCCTATAACCCTCTTTGGCGCCAGCATCCACAGCTTTTTTTGAGGCTTGTATGTGTTCAGGTACGTGTCATCACCAACAGTGAATTCCACACGTTCCTGCTCATAGCCCCGCGAGTGTTCAAGGGGGAAACTCATGGTACCTTGGTATATTTAGCTGAACGTTTTTAGATTTCGAGGTGTTGATGTTGGGCGGTGTATGCAGGACATACACAAAACAGTCTAGGAACCGTGACTTTTTTGGTGATTTCGGGATTTTTGGAGGCATTGTTGATTGATACGTTTTAGTGTCTGATTGATGGTCTAGTAGTTTTCGAATTGTGGCGTGCTGTGGTGAAAAAAGAGTTGAAGTTAGAGAGACTTCGCAGGACCCTGGATTGAGGTACAGAAAAGGATGATCCGAAAGTCAAGGGAATTCTTATTTTGTCATTTGAAAGCTTTTCGCAAAAGCAGAATTTAGATGGTCCGAGATCCAGAATTCTGCTGAGGAAAGTGTAGATGTACCAGGATGATTGAATTCCTGCTCAATTTGAATTGAAGCCATGTCGAAGAGATGTTTCAAAAAGAAGGGGCTTGCCTGACTTGAAGAGATGATAGAGTGTCTTTGGTAGTCTCCCTAAAACCCCTCCTAATTATTACAGAAAAAATCATTCGACGTTATCGTTAAAATGCTGTCTGTCTCTGTCTGTCTGTCTGTCTGTCCTATGCAAACGCAGTTGCCCCGGTCCATATATTACTCCTCCCGCTTATATATGTACAATTATCCTCATCGACATCGAAGTCAAATTCTCACCTCAACGCCAAAAGATTCTGCTCAAGACAAACCTGTCTGCAAAGGGGACATTCGGGATGCTGGCGAGTCCAGTCGACAATGCAATCCCAGCAGAACATGTGTCCGCAATTTGCAGCACATGGATTGACCATGGGCGAAAGACAGAGCATACAGCTTCTGGCGCTTTCAGGGAGATAAGGCAACTGTTTAGGGTCACTCAAGTCGATGTTGATCTTTTCGTCCAAGTCATCGTCGAAATGCTGTCTCAAGCTTTCTAGCTGCTGCACGCGTTTGTAGTTCTCGTACGACTCTGCATCGGCCTTGGCAAGGTTCTTTTCCTCCTCTGTTTTGCTGTTTTCGTCAAAATACTCCTTGAACTTGATGAGGAGCTTGATGGCGAACTGGAGCAAGATGATCACGCCTAGCGCCGAGTAATTGCCTGTCTTTTGAAGCTTCTTGGGGTCCTTATTGTGGCCGAAAACGTACCGGAGACCGAAAATTCGCTTTGAGATCGAGTAAAACGACCCTTCGAAATAGAAGATCGCCACATGCACGTTGATGAGGGTATCCAAGAGTTTGGGATATGATGTGAGAAGCTGCTTGTACCAGGGACCGTTCTTTTGATCGTCCGAGCCCCACTTGAGCTTTTTGAAGATTCTTTTGGCCACGTAAGGCAACAACGCATACAGCAAGATGAAGCCGATTCGAGGAAGCAACTTAGGTAGCCTCTTGCCGACCCTGTTGACGTAAACGAGATCAACATACTCCTCTCCCAAGGTTCTGGCACCTATAAGGGTGGTCAAGAAGAAATAGAGCAGTTTCGTGGCGACCCCTATTTCCTCCGGGTGCATGTTGACGAATTTCTGACCCTTGAAAATGTGAATGGCATCGACAACCTGAGAACGGAGCAGATTCTCGAAATAGCTGTCTTTCTGATTTGCCCTGACTGTGATGTTAGTACCCCACACTGGATAAGTTGACTTCTGGCCCCGAAGAACAAGAGATTTTTCATCCACATACCTATAGTGGCCGCATCGGCAAACGGCAAGGCATTTTCGTTTGCCTTGGACATTTCTGAAGAAACTAGGAGTAGTGCTTATGAACGCTCAGTGAATCTTCCGAGGTATGAATGGAGTGGACTGCATACAAGAGCCTGCCTGGGGTAACGAAGTAGTCCAAATCCAACGTTTTCAGTGGAAGATGTTGATCTTTAAATTGTTAGATAGATGAGTTGAGAGGAAGGCGTCACATTTCCTTTTTTTAAAAAGTTTTGGGCGCCCGCTTGAATGGCTGCAAATCGCACCATCAGAAAGGTAACAGGGTCTGACCCTTCTCGAGTTTTTGTTTCTTCCTTGATTTTGGCTTTGTGGGAGAAACCAGGGGAGTTTTGACCTGAGCAGATTTTGTACGGGGCGCCGGCGCCGCATACTGATCCCCGTTGAGTTTCAGCGAGAGATCCATGGCCACATGGAAATCCTTGTGTTCAAAAACATCCTCCACTGCAGTTTTGCAAAGGGAGCAGAAGCGGTTTTTGATGAGTTCTTTGAGAAATGGATCACTTTTCTTTGGCTGTTCCGTCTCAGGTGAGGCTGAGCGGGACGGTGTTTTGGAAACAGAGGCAGCAGAAACAGAAACTGCCTGTTGAATAGGAACAGGCTGGGGACTCACTTTTTGGTAGTCACTGAACAACTTCTTAACGTATTCTTTGTCCTCCTTGAATTCAGAAACAGCCTTTACCGGTTTGGGAGGCTCTGCGGGCTTTTCAGCCTCCTTGTGGTAATCTTCAAATAGCTTCTTGACGTACGACAAGTCGGATTTTTTCTTGGGTTTTGGTTCGGGAGGTTTGGGCTTGTATTCTTCGGCTTTCTCAAAAGCCTGTCTGATCGCTTCTTGGGTGGGAATCTCTGCAGCACCCGAACCACCGTAGGAATCTATCAAATTGGCGTCTGAGGTTTTCACGAAATTCGTGATCACAATACCCATATTTGCCAACGACGGGATGGCGATTTTCGAGAAGTCGTGTTTATCGTTGACTCTGAGCTCCTTGAAATTAATCAGCGGGTTCATTTCTGCCGCCTTGGTTCCGTCCAAAAGCTCCGAAAGCAACTTGAAGCCTGTTGTTTCCAACGCATTTCGAAGCTTGTCGAGGTTTTTCAAAACCGGGAACGAGGTTTGTCGAGAATGCTTCAGCCACAGCAGCGTGGTGATTTGAACACTGGCCGTACGAGGTCTGTAGATAAACCGCTGGTTTTTTCCCTCTTTTTGCAGCATGGACAAATTCATATTTTCGTCGTCGAGCTCGATCAAACGCCCATACAAGTCACCAATGTACACCTTGATCCAATCGTAAGCGTCTCCCAAAGTTTTGACGGGTTTCCTAGGTAGGAAGTTTTTTCTAGACATCATAGATTTGACCACCGTCCGAGGCTTCATTTCTTGCTGATGGATTCCCCGTACAAGCTCGTATACTTTTTGCATTAGCGGCTCGTCCGAGGGCATGGCCTGGCGAATTTCCGGTAGACTGTAGTTTTCTCTGATGAAAGCTATGCTATTCTGCTCAGGAGGAACGCCGAGTTTTTCGACAATAACCTCACCGGCTTTTCCGCCCATGAGCGTGAAATCGTTCAATTCGAAGTTCTTGAGGAAACTGTAAATGGCCGAGGGCCGAATCACCGTTTGGAAATCGGGTTTGTTGAATCCACCCGCCAACTTGGCGATGGTTTTTGTGGACGACAAACCGCCCGATGTGGTGAATGAAAGCTCGTCGTAAACACACCGGCGAATTCGAAGGAGGTGCTTGCTTCCTATGAGCATGAAGATATCATCCCAGTCGTTGATTTCTGGCGGTACAATGCAGTTGTCTCTTTTTGAGGATTTCTGAGGCAAATCGAGTTCCGCCAGTTTAGCCTCGTTTTCCGTCTCGTAAATCCGGCCCAGCCAGGCCAACCCTTCAAACCCGGGATCGTCCAAATCAGGAATAGTCGGTAGAGGCTCGTCCAGCTTTGAATCTTCGAAAACGCCATTCAAAACCGCAAACCTGTTCCTGGCCTCCTCAAGCACGATTCTGCTCAAATCCAAGTAACACTCATCCACACTGGCTTTCTCAGTGGAGTCACACTCCCTCAGAAGCACCTTAAAGATCTTTCTCAGTTCTCGTCGATACGGATCCAACGAGACTTTGTGGATTCCCTGATCGGGCGCCCCCAGCAAATACTGCCAGTGAGAATCGCCTTTCTTGAACACAGCAGCGTGTCCAACCACTAATCCGGGACATTTCTCAAGTGCCGATTGAAGCGTATCCATACGACCAATGCCGAATTTTCGAGCAGCGTAGGAAACAGCAATGAGAGACTGCCATTGTGCACACACGACCGGGTCGTCTATGGACTTGCCTAGCCGGATCTGCTCACACTGGGCGTAAAAGGCATTGAGATCCACATGTGCAATCACAGCTAGAGGCAGTTTATAGGCCAGCAGGACGTCCTGGAGCATGAAAAGATCCTGCGAAGTGAATTTAGAGGGTGAAGAATCGACATGTAGCTGCGCAGGCGGTATAGATGGTTCTAGTACGGACATGGCAGGAGGAGTTTTATTTGTAGTAGTTAGCAAGGGAGGTTGATAGTGCGAAGCGTGATTTGGTGATAATTTGGATAGCTCGCGCCCCAGAGGTGCTGAGCATCTGAAAATTGGTATACAGACTAAAGTTGACCTGAAGTTTATTCTGGCGGTGTTAAATCAATTTTTTAAGGAATAATTTGAGCATGATATATACAGCCGGCACCGATCCTGCCCCTAAGAACGCTCGTATGGCGCAGTGGTAGCGCAGCAGATTGCAAATCTGTTGGTCCTTAGTTCGAACCTGAGTGCGAGCTCTTTTTTTGGCTCCTGGAAGTTTTTCATTTAATCAGAACGTATCGCCAATTGCTTTTAAATTTATATTTTTCTACTTGGGAGTGTGCTTTTTGTGTTTGCTGGTTCGGGCCAGCAACGCCCATATTATAACGTATTTACATATCGTACACTTCCTCGAATACACACACCCGGTTGAGCTTGCCCCACTTCTTCACGGCATTAATTAGCAGCTGCGGCCCGCAAACCACAATCCACTTGTTGCCCTGTTCGGTGGTGTCACCGAAATGGGCGAAGATCTCGTCAAAAACGGGACGTCCTTTTTTGAAATTAGTCGGGCCCTGAAAGCTTGGCGATCCCGAGCCGTCCAACAGCTCGAGCTCCATGTCTTTACTCAAGAGCCCGTCGTCCTCCTCACGGTTGTCGTTCACGAAAAGCGTGGATTCTGCTTTTGTCACATAGATGTCTATAGGATCCATTGAGCTGGGAAGCACGAAAACGTCACTTTCGTTCCTCACACACCACGTCATGTACGTGACAACAGACAGGTTTTGCTTGAGGTAGCGGAACACGGGCATGCCCAAAGCAATTCCGGAACCTCCACATATAACATGGACGTTTTCGGCGCTCTGGTAGAAAGGCGGGGGAATTGAGCAGTAGGGCGTGGAGATGGTGTATTCCAAAGACGAGAAAACCTCAAAACGGAAGCCTTTCTTAATGACAAGGTCGATTGTGGGGTCTTCAGGTAAAGAGCCAATGGAGTATGGATGCGTGGGGTAGACCCAGTAGCGCCAATTGGTAAGGCGCCACGAAAAGCGAAGATGGGAGCCTGGAATCCAGTCTACTGGATAATTTGGCGGCTTCTGGAGTTTTAACAAGCGCAATTGCGAGTCCTCAGGGTCCACAATGGTGATTTTCTCCAACCGATGGGTGAATTTGATCCGCAAAAACGCCTGGAGCCCGTAGAGACAGAAACTGAACACGAGGATGTCGGTGACGCCCGGACGGGCGTGCCAGAGCATGAAAGCTGTGAATGCAAAAACAGTGGCATTATGCCAAATGTAAAAAAAAGCGTAGATCCGCCGCCTGGCAGGCCGGATAGAAACAGCCAAAAGCAACACCGACATGAGGAACGGAATCACGCCCAAGGTGTTTTTCCAGCGAAAGTTCTGTGCCCAGAATCGCAGCTCCAAGATCCACTTGACCCAGTATCCGATTCCATGAGCAGTAGTAGCCAAAACTATGACTCTGGAAAGCCATTTGTGGAGAGCCAAGTGCTCCAAATACAGCGCATGGGGACCCAAACAAGCGGGCCGAAGTGCTAAAACAGCATCCAAGGGAACAAGACAGTATCCAACTCTGCCCAAACGTTTGATAACTATGATCCAGGCCAGCCTAAGGTCTGCGATATTGACGACGGAAAGTGCCACGGTGAGAAATGTCCAGAACGCCACACTGACCCACAAATTGCCGTAGGCTGCGGATTTGGTGAATCCAAGCGGTGTCTTACCTTGTTTGTTCCATTTCCTTAGGTAGAAGTACCTGGCGAGCGATATGTAGAGGGCATAGGCGACAGAAACCCCAAATACTATATGGCCGTATTTGATGCTAGCTCCGTGATGGCCATGGCCCCCGTGCCGGATTTCATTGGTCATGCTATGAAAGGTTTTATTGAAATTGTGTACTTGGTCTGGTCAGGCTTGGTAGTACTGCATGTAGCGTGAGACCAATCCTCGCTACCGAAAGTGTAAACGGCCCTGGCACGTGTGTGCAGGCTTCAATGAGGGCCATAGAAAGTTAGTGGGTCGGGAGGGTACTGAGGCCACGCCATGTTGTTTATTGGTAGGGTTTGGGGCTAGGGAAGCTGTGAATTAGGCTGTTAGTAGATCTTAGACCTGCATACAATCGATCCAGCGAGTCACGTGATACCTCGGATGTCGGCTCGCAGCCACAGCGGTTCTCTGGAGTATCTCAAGTATCCTGAAAGATGAGTTATGTGAGGTACGGGTTTACTAATTTTCCGAGCACGGGTTAATAATAAGCAGTGGCTTCCACAGTCCAAAAAATATTCTCATACTGCAGGTGCTCATGCCTTGATCCTCCACTCCTGAATCCAAGAGATCATCTTATCATCGGGTTATTAGCCCGTTGGGCCAGACCTCAGATGACAGACTAGTGCAGGGGCTCGATGTGGCTAATGTACTCGCCACAACGCAGGCTCCTGCTAAGCGGCATGCGGGCCGCCCTTTCCTTTTTGACTTCACTCGCCACAAGTCCTTTTCAACGCGCAGATGCATGCACGTGCAGCTACTTGCAGATGTACACATGTGGCGAGTGAGCCCTGCAAAAGTACTCTGCAAAGCGTTTTCCATGCTGGGCTAACCCTGAATGAACCCTGGTGGGGTTAGTGCATGGTTTGATAGATCGTGCAATTACGTCAAGGAAAAACCCATTCAAATTGGACGTGTTTCCGAAAACGTGCATCCAACTCATCTAAGGCGGCCACCAGCCGTATGCCCGAGAGTTTATGTCATGGAATCGAGGTTTTGATGTTTTCGAAGCACATGCAGATTCTTGTGTGCTATTTAAAGCCTTATCAGCCGGGGTTCCATAATGCGCCACGCGTGGCTCGTTACTACTCTGCGTTTACTGTTCTTGTTAGCCGCCTGTCTTTTTTTTTTTTATCATATTATTTGCAAAAGCGAGTTTTCCCTGCGTCTGTGTTTATGCTTTTCATGCCGTGAAGATTTTTCATGCATTGTAGTAAATGCACCGGAGTTATGCGGCCTAGCCAGAGATATCAAAAGATTTTTTTTTTTTTAGTGTAGTATAGTTAAGATTACGTGACTGTGATAATCATACCTCGAAGATGAAGATCTCCCTTTCTTCGGCAAGATGACGGTTCCACATACGCACGACGATCAAAATGCATTGTGTTCTTGCACCCATGATATCACTTAGTTGATCATCGAAGGTTTTAAGCCTCACATGCTCCGCTGAATTTCCAGTGATTCCGACCGGGAATGTGTATGACGTTTGTCATTCAAAAGGCATTAAAAAGAGGCGGTACAATAGATTTCAAAGGGAATGAGATGGTGATAATTTGTACCAAGTTTGGTGACTCACTTGCAGATACGTGGAATTTCAAATTACCTTTGGAAGAGTCGTGGATCACTTCCTTAATCTTAATCCTTCATTGCCGCTCCGGAAACTCACTCCCTATGTGAGACTCCCTTGATCTGCTCTCTTAAACCTACCACCTCTCTAATGTGCAAATATTCCCATGGCTTTACACCCCTGACCTCCACCAAAAGTCTAATTCCAAATTTGTTACGTCTATCCTATTAAACCTAATGGTCTGCATTTGCATCTACATGGACGTCATATGATGGCGTAGAGTTGACGTTTTGTATACATGCGATTTGCTGATGGTCGATCTCAGATGCTTTCTACACACTAAAAACGTATGAATACATGATACAGTAACTCAAGGGGATGGTGCATGTATTTGGATAACGTGGGAAGTTATCCCGGAATAATTGACGATGTGATTGGTCCCCTGTGGCTGGTGAGATTCTGAGGGTAGGAGTCAGAAAGTAGTCTAGAATAATGGAGGTCAAGTTACGGCCAGGATGAAATTCGGGCGGAAAGAAAAAGAGGGGATTTGGTATTGACATGTGGGATTGGAACGTATCAAGAGCAGGTTAGGGTCTGGGATAACTGGAGATTTTGTTCCTTAGTAGTCTGGAGGTATCAAGACAAAATCAGTAAATTTAGCCGCTGGACTTTGCTTGTTGATTGGAAATCTGCTAAGACGGGATGAATTCATTCTGTGGGTGTTTAGGCATGTCTGAAGCAGTGGGGCTGTGAGCTTGGTAGGATTGTAGAAATGGCTGTTGGGGGAAGTTTGAATCAGCTTTTTGGTGTCCAAGTGGCCGTCTTGGGCGATGGTTCTCCTAAGCTTTTTTTCAAAACGATTTGGGTCTCTTAATGGCGTAGAGTTTTGGGGCGCTGAGTTTGGAGATACTTCCATGGGTACTTCTTTGTTGATGTAGGAGGTCATCGGGAGCTGCTGCTGCCTAGTTGGCATTTAATATGAAGCTTTGCCGTTGTTGCATCAGCATCCCTATTCTTTGGTAGAAATTCACCTCGTTCTGAAGAGTTCTTCCTCGGCTATAAACACATCCATGAAAAAAGCACACTGTCCCCTTTATAGCCAAAAAGTATTCCAAATGTGTTCTATGGAGCTCGATAGCACATGCCTGCTGCCATTGGAGCGAGTGCCTTTTGATACTTGCCTTGGTTCGTTTGGTAACTTTTTCTGGTTGAGTAACTCAAAAACAAATTTTTATTGGCCGTTTGCCGAGCCCAACTCCACCCCCAAGGGTAAAACTCAGGGCTTCCAGACGGTTCCATTTCGTTTAAGTCCTTCCAGAAATTATTGTGGATTCAATTGGTCGATGAGGAGCCTTCAACAGAAAAGTGGTAAGTAGCATTCTTTCCTCACACAACTCCCACAAAATGCCACAAGACAGCTCAGAATCAGGGACTAGATAGTACAGCTAATTAATTCTACCAATTTATTCTACTACTCTTCGTTGCCTCTACGCCCACGAACTCCGCTGTCGTCGAAATTTCTTCAATATTCTCCAAGACGCCAAAGCGCCAAAACCCCATCGTAAGCCAACCAATTTCCTCGGAACAAGCAAAAACGAATTGACAACCAACTCTTCAAACCACGGCCTCCTTGGCTGTTCGGGCGGAAGCAGCGCCCCGGTTCGTAACCAAACCACTGTTCAACCAACTACGTCAATAACCACGTCCCAACATTCCAGCCAATCCCCCACATCGATGCCGGCAAAATTGGCTTTTTTTCTCGTCGTAGACTACGACGCCGCCATCGGGGCGCTCATTGGGCAGCGTTGGGAAACAATACACGGAACTCCGAAAATGAGACAAATGCACCAGCACAAAGGAGGAGGCCAAGGGCACAGCTAAAGTGGCGCCACTCACCCACACAAGGCCCCGTTTCATTATTTTTTTTCTAAAACTTGCAGAATGGAGGGCAAGTTTACGAGAACCGAGGGTTCCCATGGTGGTGAGAGTTGGTTGTTTTGATGCGTTGGGGTGAAACGAACAGAAGAGCAGAATTGAGTGAAACGCTGGGATAAAATTTTTTTCTAACTGTATGGCTCAGAGCATGGGCCCAGTGAAGAGTTAGAATGGTCATGGGAAATACCCCTGTGGTAGTTAACTAGCTAACCTCGGTCGATGCCTCTCATTCGAAAAAGCCCAACACATACGCCCGAAGCTTCCATAAACGTCCAAAAAAAATTCTCATCATTTCAGAGACCCTAGAAAAGCATCCAAAAGACCCCAAAGCTCTCCAAAGCTTCTCAATCCACCCCGAAGCTTCCTAAATTTTTTTACAGCACCCACACAAGAGCCAGAGTCAAATAAAGCCCACAGATTGCCTACACCCACTCAATCTCTAGTTTTATGACACTTGATGGGCCTTTGGCCGTTTATGGTGCCAGCTGGTCAAAGGCACCAAAAGAGCCAGAACTCATGAGACTCGAGCTGGCCTCTGTAAGTCGACGACACTTTCAGCCAATTGGCCACAGAGCTCCAGCAAGACTCAGCTGCCAGTTGGTCAAGTCTTCCAAACGAAGATTTAGCCCTAGAGAAGAGAGGAGCCAAGTTAAGACTTGTACTGGAATAGCGCAAAGCCGGCACTACTTTTCACGAGCGGTTTTGCTCATTTAAAGACTTAGTCTTCGTAAGCCGATTCCTACCTACTATGAAAACAATTTTGCCTTCCTTCGACTTGTTACAATTAAATATCTGAACGTATTTCTACTCTTTCTCTCCATCCAGGGTCCCTCCTACATCCTCAATTTGCACGTGGAATGCAACAGCCGATAAGCATAGAAGTCTCGGGAACAAAAGAAACAAGCCAACCACCGTAAAAAGCAGCTTTCGAATAAATTCTTCCCTGTCCAAAGTTCAACCTACCCTGAATTATTTTTGGCTTTTCAAACCAGACAAATCCCAAGACTGTGGCATTGTCGGGATCCGAGAGGAGATGCGGCCGGCCAGAATCTAAGAATCTTCGATTCTAGCCCTTTGATCGTCTTCTACTGCAAACCAGGCAAAAAGCACAATTTCCTCATCTGCTATCTGCACCTACTTGTACGGATCTTCGGCCATGGCGCAAAGGCCAGAGTTTATTATTAATGGGCCAATGCTACAATCCCTTAAAACGTAGACGACTTCAAATAGGTTTTTTTTGTACCACCAGTTGTGGTATAGGTGGTTATTCCGGAAATTCCGAAAACCACAGTCCTGCACAATGCTCTCCATAGTATCGGAATCAAGAAATAAGGACAAGAGGGTGATTACTTGGATGCAGAACAAGGCGTGATTATTGGAAAAGAAACATAAGTGAGATTTCTGCAAGTGCATCAACGGGAGTGCAAGCAGAGCCCTCTTTCTGTTGCATATGCTTGCATGAGCACCACATACACATTAGCGGATTGTTAGGGAGCTGCGAGAAGTCGGTCAATGCACAACAAACCAGGTTCACAAGCCACAAGTGCAAAGAATGAGGAGGCCAAGGCATTAACCGGAATGGACAAATTGTAATACATGCGTGGCAAATGACTACTTGCGTTTAGAAGGCGATGGAAGTGCACAATTAAGCGCCCGGCGCGTTCCAGCAATAAAAGTGGCGAGTGCAAGACATCCAGCATCGGCACGGAAATTCCAGGATCTTCCTACCAGGTGTGGACGCACCCATTCATTTCGCTTGCGACTGCCAGGGTACTGTACAGAGATGCATGATGACACAATCCAACATGACGCACGCCCTCAAGGTGTGACCGGAGAGGAGACAAATTCACCTGCGCGCAATTTCCATCGAAGTCGATGATGCAATAGCCGTAAGCCTCTTCTTATTATCTATGTGCGATCCCAATTATCCAAGCAAGATTCTATCAACGTGAGCTGCACGTTCTGCGCCACTTTCGGAGTTCCGAGAAATGGCTTCATCATGATCACTAACTTCAGGGGATCCTCTGGTACGCAGGCTCCAGGCACACAAAGCTGGTTGAGGCTTGTGAATTTGACACACCACATCAAGCATCAGTTCAGCTTTTATTATCCTGGTAGCCACGACAACACATTTTCCATAGTTGGTTGTCAAGTCTGATGCAGGGGCCATATGCGGTATGGCCATAATACCAACGGTTGTAAAAAGAAAGGCCGATTAAAGAAAAAAAAAAGCCTCTATCACACAACGTGTTGATATCTTCCATACGCGAATATCGGCAGCACCTAGCAGCGGTTCAATTCAACAACACACTGAACTAGTGCCATTTCCATGGACTTCCATCGGGCCTCCGTCTTTTTCATAGTAGTACAAAATCTATTAATGTAGACAAATGGTTAATTATCGGTAATCGGCTTTTATCCCAGGAGTTCCGGAGTCCGTTGAACTTCGTCGGTGTTCCGCCATTGGACCAAACTGAAAAATATACGCCCTGCCGAACACATATATATATGAATTGGCCCCACCGCCACTCGTCGCCACACTGGCTTCTCGATGGAGATTCAGTTTCCTTAGTTTCCATGTCTTCTCAGCCACAAGTCCCTCAACGTCCCCAGCTTATCAGACAGCACCCATACTCCCATATTAAGCCTTCGCACGAATCCCCCACATGCTCCAGCCACAAGCGTAAACTATGAGCGGCTCGTTTTCATCGATAGCCATATCTTCCGGAGAGCGAAGATCATTACCGTTTTTGTCAAGAATACCGGCAAACCGGTCCCGTAGCAGTTCTAGGTCTTTACGTCATCGTGGAGGCAGAGTTGCGAGGGCTGTAGATTATAGATGTGGCTAGGGCTAACGGTGACGACAAGGTGGCTGCATTATGGGTTAATTGACGCGTAGCCTTGTTGAGGCAGGGTTTTCCCGATTTGTATCCGCGTTAACGGGCCTAGGCGGTTTCTTTAAGCGGCCGCACTGAACCATACTCGTGGCTCGGTATTATTATGCGGGAGATGTGACAGAATGTAATTGCAGATGGTCAAGGCGAAACGGGCGCAAAAATCTGAGGTTTCCAATGTATGTTTCACATTTGCCTTCAAATGCAACGAAAAAATGTTCAATGGTGAACTCAGCAATGTGTATTTGTCAGGGTAGCGCACATGCGTCAGAGGCCGGGTTTTGGAGCCGTCTGGTAATGCGCCACGAATATGCATCCGAAGTGAGCGTGCAGCGGCATGCGGGAACCTCATTTTTTTACGTAACTGAAGCGATGAGAGCGTGCAGCATAGCCACATTCCCTGAGCCGCAAGCCCTATGCATGACGCCAGGGTGTATGCGGCCTTGTCTTTGGCGCATAATCTCCACCTATCCCGGCTTTATGTACGCGTCTCACTAGCCTCACTGTCTTAGATGAATACAACTGTGTTAATACAACTCCCACAATGTAAGTACCCCATTTGCATGTTTCACATCCTCTACTACACCGGCCATGTTTCACCGCACCGCGCTTAGTCGACCCAAAACGTTTTAGCCCTCTGACTTGTGGCGGATTGGGCTTTAGCCCTTCCAGCATATCTGTTCCGAATCCTGTCTATCGCATCGCCCAATTGACGATTAACCTGTCATGGAATGAGGCATTCTCGGGATGTCCAAAAAAATATCAAAATACGGAACACCGACTGTGGATTCACGAAGATCAAAAACACCGGACTCCCGAAAACGAAAATCCCAGACACACAGAAGTTTCAGACACACAAGGTTTGACGACACACAAGTCCTAAAAAGCCAAACTCAAATCTCTCCTTTCTTTGCCTTCCCTTCCAGCCAACTCCTCGCCAAATCAGCACATCTTGCTTCCGCTCTAGCCACGACGCTGCTCCACGGGTTATCCTCAAGATGTTGCTGCCTAAAACATGCATTTTCTAAACCCGACAGACGTAGTGACTAGTGAGCACAGCTTGAAGTGTTCTTCCCGTAGTAACACAGCACCCAGTGTCCTGCTTTCTTCCGCCAGACTCACCGCCCACCAGCCACAATTTGCATATGCTTTCTTCCCATCTAAGACATCAGCCCACTGACCAATAGGCGATTCTGACTACAATGGAGAAATAGGACAATGGCCTATGGCGCAGTACAGCGGTGAATATGACCGGGATTGAATTTTCCGGCACTAAGATACCGAACATGTCGATTTCGCATCTAGCGGAATGGTGCCGTCAGTGTATCGGAAAAAAAAGGCCACAGAAGAGTTTGAAGGGTTAAGTTGGCGGTAGGGCTAGCCTGCAGTCTTGTCTCTCTGCAGTGCATGCATAAGGGCGCTTCGCAGGCAGTGTGCGCATGTCTCACGCAGCTTGCGTCACGCAGCATACATTGCACGCTTCCCAAAACTAGGAAGGAGGGAAATCTGTGTTCGAGTACTGCACAAGGCGGACGGGGCCCAGCACCCCGGGTGACCCATGTGCGACCGCACCACATAAGGGTAAGACATGCACCTAAGACAAAGAATAAAAGAAAAGTGCCCCCAGTGGATTACCTCATAATTGCATACGGATTGATGAAACTGTGAGACAAACCCGGACATGCGGCGCCCCACTCCATCCTTCCACCGCCTCCTCCATGCACCCGGATTACTGCCGCTCTGCAGACGCTCGATGTAGGCACTCCCGCAGTCATGCACGTCCTCCCACAGCTGCCTCTTCCTTGTCCTACATTCGGAGCACCCGCTACCCGATATAAATACCGGCCAACCCCCCAAACTTATTTCTTCTTTAGTACCAAATTCATATCCACATCACATTGGAACTTCTCACTTAGAAATTCTCCTTAGTGCAACCTTTTCCCAACCTCCCTCCCCCTCCCCCAAGACTACCATGGTATATTCATCCGAGTCCTCCAAGTGGAAGGCTTACCAGTTTCTGGACCCCTTTGCTGCAAACTCCTTTTTGGTGTGCAACAAAACCTACAAGAAGTTTTGCCGTCCAGACTGTGATGCCTACCCTGTCTCGGAATTGAAGCTGGAAATCGAATTTGTTGATGACTGCGCTCAAGCCATGGATTTGGGTTACCTCCCCTGTGAACACTGCGATCCCACCTCCACCCCACACATCGATGTTCAACTCCTTATCCAAACAGTCAACGACGTCAATGCTCTGATTGGCTTCTCGCTTCCTGCCTTTGACGAAAAGGAAGAGAAGGACATGAGACAACCCGTGGGATCCGCTTCCAGAAACAACCTGGAACACTACCGCCTTGTGGATCTTGCCTGTCGCCACTTGGCACTTGCCGCTGCCGTGTCGATCATGAACCCCCTGCCTCTGGCCGCCAACCTGCCTTCACTGGATGATGGCTCTGCCGATGCTTGCAAGAAGAAGCGGAAGAGAAGAGGTGGCGTGCTCGGATTTAAGGAGCTTGCAGCCAAGCTGAAACTCCTGGCCTGGCACTTCCACCGTGTTTTCAAGTCCGTCACGGGAATGACTCCAAAGACTTACGGCGACATGTGCTGGGAGTACCTCCATGAGAGACCCAGTGGAATCAGTCTGACTCTGAGCCTGAGCCTGAACCTCCTGCTCAGAGAAGGCAGCACCTCCTCTGTGTCCCTGGCTGGACTGCCTGTGACTCGCAAGAGAGGCAGAACCATCAAGGAAGAGACCCCTGAGGTCACTCCGCTGCCCAAGAGACAGCTTGTGAACCTGTACCAGACTCCACACATGGCTCCACCAGCGGTGAATCCCGCTTACTCGTTCGAAGAGCCTACATTTAACACCGACTTTTCGTCTTCCAGAGCTTTCAGCGACACGGATTTGACTATGGCAGCACACGCCCCTGCTCGTGGCTTTGGATCCGGACCCGAGAAACCTTACTCGCTCTTCTCCCACCAGAAGCACGCCTACTACCCCGAAGACCTGTTGGCGATGCCTCAATTGGGTGCTTCGGCTGAGCAGGAGTTGGGATATCACTACGATGGCAACATGGCTCCTCAAGGCTTGTTACCTTCTGAGGTGCCAGAAGTACCCTTCCCAGAGATACCCGAGCTTGCGTCTGGCCACGCCAATAGCTACTGTACCGATATGTTTGCCGGTGCTGGCACCTACTTCACGGGCGGTTTTGAAGAGGACTTTTTGAAGATGGAGCCTGATGCCTCCGACATCAACGATGCGCTCAACTTGGGTCTCCTGACCGAGATGTTGAACGTTGGATTGTAAGGACACTGGATTTTTGATTATGACGACGCCCCTGGCAGGTAATGGTAAGCTTTATAGACTAATTCACGGCTAATGACAATATTTCGATTGGTGACAGTAGAGAATCTAGCGATTTGTGGCTGAAGAAACTACTCACTGAAGGTTGATGAAGTATAGTTGCAAATAACAAGACTATCAAAACCTTGCTTCAGAGATGCTAAATCAGAGGAATTCACTATCAAAGCAGGCTGGAGAAGCTCAATTGCATATTATAAAGGCAGTTAGAGATTTTGACTGACATTGACAGTATGGCTATTGACCATCATCAAAAAGACGTTAGCACCAGGCTAGTCACAGATCAAACTAAAAGATTTTGGCAAATACCATAGCGGTTTCAATCCACTTAAGTCGCTCCAACAACTCCATTCCTGGAGGTGCCAATCATGGCTGGATGTCTCCAATCACCAACTCCACATCTTGAAAAAAACAGCCAACTCCACCAACCAAAACATCATGCAATCCAAACATCAGACAACTCAAACATCAGACAACATGAGACACCGACGGAAATCCGTGCAAACACCTTCTGTCTAAACCTTAAACCCCCACCGAAATCAGGCCAAACCTTAATGCTGGGCTTATCGTGGCCTGGTGCATTCTCCTCAATCAGCTAATTACTCGCAGCCCCCGACCCCAAAAAGGGCCAGAAAACCACCTCCCCCCGGCGACTGCCCTAGGCCAAAAAATCAGCTTATCCTTGCGGAGTTCCGGAAATGCCTGTTGCCTGGCTCCAGCCAAGGAGATTTACCCTTCACGCATCGAATATGCGACCAGCGCCTAAAAAACGCTGTCTCACTTCAGTTAGGAGTTAAGGAAAGTCATTTGTTCGAGACAAATTCGGTTTGATTCTCTGGTAATGTTCCGTCGCATCTCTGCAAAGTGAATTTCTTAAGTAGAGCCGACCCACAGAGTAGAGTAGATACAGCACTCTCGGACAAATTCAAGCAAAAAAATCATCAAAAAAAATCATCAAAAACGAAATGCCCTGTAAAAGCCTTCCTCCAGTTCATGCTATTCTAAGCAAAGAACTGTTACAGCAAAATCCACAAAACCCCCAAAAAGCCCACAGTCATCATAACCACTGTTACCAGAAAAACACTGGTGACCACACTTTCGTACCCAAGACGGTGGCAAGTAAAGGGGCTTTTGCGAGGAGAGTAGCCGCTTTGCATCAGGGTAACTATTGCGTTCTCTTTAGCCGACACACTGTATTAAAGACCACTCGTGGCTGGGTAAGACAAACCGACAGCAAAAACATAATAGCCACGCCGCTTACAAATTTTTTTTCCCTTTTTGCATCTTTGGTTTTGTGGCTGGCCCGAACAACTCAGATGTAAGACACTAGCCTCAAGTGGCGCCGTTATTACTAATTGATATCACCAACACGACATGGTTTGTTGCGTCAGCAGCACGATGAGGTCAACAGGGATCGCATGAGACAGAAAAACCTTAATTAGAGTTGGCCATTTACGAATGCCTTTCCCGTTTCCGAATTCCAAGGCTCCTAATCTCAGCATCACAATGAGAGTTCCCGATCGGGTTCAAAAGTCCAGACTTTTCTTGGGGTGATATCATACGTCCCAAGTCAGCCTTTTGAAGCGGCTCTTCTTATGCTGTCTCACCTAATTGATGCACTGTCGCTTAAACCACACCCGAACTCACGTGAATCCCATCTTTCACACTCTCCTGAACCCTGGTGCAGCTGGGCGGTTCTGTACTGCTTATTACATCGTAGGAGAAAGCTTGGTGACGTTTGTAGATAGCATTGTGGAGGAGCCTGGTCTCAGATGCATTGTACTTCCCTATATGCCAAATCTGACCCTGGCTGTCCGAATACAGCCGAGACAGCACCTACTCGGCTTTGTGCTGGTCCTCTTGCTTCTGGTATTCGGTGACGCGCTCCTTGTTCTCTGTGGCTGCCTGAACCAACTGGATGAATGCGCTCGAGGTGAGCTTCGACTTGTCTTCGGTCTTGGGTTTCTTCCCCTCGGCTTCAGCAAGCAGCTCGCTGATTTTTTTCCAGTTGAAGAGCCCGCCGCCCCTGTTCTTGACCTGCTCGTCGCCCTCTTTGGCGTCCGGAAGCTCGCTGTCGCTTACTACAGAGCCTCCGTCTCCGAAAAGGTTGATTTCGTTCGGATCGTCGTCTTCTTCCGTCTGCAAGTCCTTGAGCTTCTTGATGCGGTTGGACAACTTGACCACCTCGATTGCCTGGCGGAACTTGCCCTTGGCGTCGAAGTTCTGCTTCAAGTTAGGCAACAAGTCGGCCTCTCTATGCTGCTTGGCAATGCTGACGATCCAAGGGTCCGACAAAAGCGAATCGGCCGTCGCACGCTTCTCAGGGTCGTACTGGAGCGCCTTGATGATGAATCTACGTGCGTCTTTCGACACAGAGCGCCAGTAGTCGGCGTGGAACACCACGGCGTTGTTGTGTCTCACTTCGGCAATAAAATCTTGCACATTTTCCGCCCGGAACGGCGAGTAGCCACACAAAAGCGTGTAGGTGACGACGCCCAACGACCAGATGTCACATGGCTTGCCGTGGCCCGTTCCCGTAATCACTTCTGGGGCAGCATAGCCAAAAGAGCCCGCAGAGCTCATGAGCTTCTCCTGGGGGTCCTGGAGCTTTTTGGCAATGCCGAAATCTGCGAGCACAATGTCGGAGTCGGCTTTTTCGTTGAGATACAAGACGTTCTCCGGCTTGATGTCTCTGTGGACGATATTGCGGTCGTGCAAGTATTTGACCGCCTCAAGCATCTGAATCACCACGATGGACGCATCGTGCTCTGTGAAACGGCCCTGCTGCACGATCCGGTCGAACAACTCGCCGCCAGTGGCCAATTGAGTCACCAAGTAGAACTTGTCCTTGGACTCGAACCAATCTCTGAAACCAACAATGTGGGGGTGCTTGAGCTCCTGGAGAAACTGGAGCTCGTCCACGATAAACTGCTCGTGCTCTTTGCTCTTGAGCGCTTTTTTCAAGATGATTTTCACCGCCACGTCTTCCCCAGTTTGGTTATCTCTGGCATAACGAACTATGCCAAACAGGCCAGCACCCAATGTTTTTCCAAAAGTGTAGCGGGCCTTGCGGGAGTACAGTTCCGGCTGGCCGCTGATGCGGTTGATGAACTTTTTGATGTGGCCGTCTTCGGGCATATTGGAATAAGGTGAGGAGTATGGAGTTGGAAGTTGCGATATGGCTAATGATGCTTGCGTCCTGCACCGCCATGTCTTGATCTGGAGTGTATTTGGCTGGCGGTTTTGGCGGGCAGTTTTGGTGGGCAGTTTTGGCGGTTAACTTAGTTCGATTTTTGAATCTGGGAGATGGAGTTGTTATTAGGTTTTTCTTTATTTGTGTAAATTCAAACTGTGGAGCTTCTCGCAGGTTAAAGCTTATCAGCACCACAGGAATCTCTGAAACTAGCGTTCAACCAAAAGTTAATGATCCATGACTCGATCCAGGCTTTTCCAATCGAGTCAAGCGAATCTTCGTGATTGTGTAATCTGCCTTGTTTGCACGTGGCCTGGATGTTCTACGACTACTTCTATAATAGGTGTCAATGCAGCAAGAGCTTTTGCAGCCGTCAGCAATTTGCCAGGGACTAACGAAGTTTAAGAATTTAACGAATTGTCAGAAAATTTCGAATAATTAAGAAAATTCGTAGTTTTGTGGACTGTTCAACGGTGGTGGTGTCTGCGGCTGGCTTATCTTGCTCAGCCTCAGCCACAGAAGGTTGGAGGTTCTGGAATGCTGGATTGCGGCTGTACAGAAGAGGTTAAGGTTGTTATGATTTGACCGAAAATAAAAAGTCGCTTCAACGAAATCAGTGACTTTCAAAAGCAAAAAAATTCGCTTATTCGTGATGACCTCATGATCCATGATGACTTATCATGATTGGGACAAGGCAGAAGATTCAGAATTACAAATGCTCCGCAGTAACGCACCATTCATATTGAAGCCTATCTTCATATTGAAGCCTACCTTCATTGGGAGATAATGGCATTGTAGTGACGCCACTTGACCTTGGCAGCTTCTTCTTATAGTAAAAAGCTCTTCAGCACCCCTCTGCCAATGTGTCAGAATCTTTCATCCTCCCTTGACGCCTTCTGCCGACAATAAAGACAGAATACTGATACGGCTCTTCAGTCACCAAAACACGGCTTATATCTGCAATCATGTGATCTCTTTGTTCACTGAATCACCGGGTTAGTCAACGGGCAAGTCACGAAACCCATTGTATTGTTCTCTTCGTTCCTCAGTGAATATTTCCTGAACGGGTATGCACCGAAGCTTCGTGCTGATTGTGGATCTGCAAGTGATGGAGATTCTTGGTGCTCCAGCGGTCTTCAATATTTTTTATTCAGCTTGTCAAATTACCCCAGTTTTCCCAATCTGCGTCATCCCGACCTTATTTACTTGATTATAGCTGCTCAAAATAAGGGCTTTATTCGGCGTGGACCCGGGAACAATACCCCAAAAAAGCCTCGTCTGACTTCTTCTACGATCAACCGATCGGCACCGCAGTGAACAAGGGTCTGATTTGTTTTCTTTCAAAAGCTGAAGAAGGCTGACGTGCTGGAGTTTACGAGAAGGAGCTAACCTATTGTGTTTTGTCATTAGAGAGAGAGGAGTTTTCTTGGGGTAGAGATTATAGATGACAAAATGCAGCTTTGGGGGAAACGAGGACTACCGCCTGACGAAAAGCACAGCTGAAATGTGAGTCAAGATGAATTTATCTGGGTCACCAAGATGTACCGGCAGACTGCTTCTGGTTGTGTTTCATTGACAATGAAACTCCACTCATAGTTCAACTTTCCCTTGCATGAAAGCCATCACGTCGAACATTCCTCTTTTATTTTTATGTGAATGTCCCACTATGCGTTCTGTGACAATACGAAGCTTTGTTTCTAATGTGTGATGCACCCAAACAAAGAAGAAAAAAGGGGTCTTCAATGGAGCATCCAGCAGGATACAGAAGCGGATGCGTTGTAAGACCCAAACAGAATACGTTCTCAAAATATATGTAGAGGCCGTCTTGGCGATTGCAAAAGTGCTTAAGATAGCTGCCAACTTATTAACGGGTTGCCTTTAACAAGGCGACTTCATGTTCATTAAGTGCCCCTAACGTTGTGACAATTCTCGGGTTATACGCTGTTTGCCTATAAACGTGTGGAAGCTGACAGCCATTTCTCTCTACTGGAATTTTGATTATTGTCTCTTCCATTTTAAGTCTGCTCGAAAAAGCACGTTTTCGGAACTTAATAACCGTCTACCTATGCTTGACATGAAGTTCAATTTATTATCAAACTCGCTGCTTATCCTTCTAGGTAGCAGTGGAACTTCAGGCACTATTTCAGACAGATTGTCCCTGAGATCCGTCAAAATGAAGCATCCCGGTCGTTTAGTATTCAGTTCCAGATAACTCCAAGAAACCGTATATCGAGTGTTTCAGGGACAGTTCGTAGGGCTTTGAAACTGAGAAGCCATAGTCGGTGTGAGATGACCTCATAGGCCTAGTCTAGAGTCAACACTAAAAAACTTTTGCCAGCTATGGCCTTTCCGGTAAGTGTTTCTTGGATGACCTTTTTGAGAATCTGAGCTACTGGGAAACTATTTTGCCAGACGTCTCAGCCAGACAAATGTTATTTTAAAGGGGTCTATCTTCTGATTAGGCTACTACGTAGTCACCTTGAGCTTCACCAATTAGGCACCAACTTCTAAGATCTCACAGTTCCACATTTGAAACACGACATTTTTATGTGTTCTCCATCATAAAAACGCCACTAGTACCACGTCAAAGTTAAGCTTGAATTCAACTGATAGAGTGAATTCTTGATCATGTTGAGAACCCGATTCGAGCCCCTGGTAAATAATAGACAAGAAGCTGCATCTGCACTCGATAATTGAATCACAGAAGCTTCTCTCCAAATGCAGCCTCTGAATTAAAACAGTTCAGAATTCCGATTCGAATCAACGATCGTCATTTCCCACTCACTACCAAACGCATTCTACAAGTCGAAGAGCTGGAGTTCCCAGTCCTTATTCACCCACCATTAACATTTATCACCTTAGCTTCCGTCGAAATACCGAATACCCTGTCTAAAGTATGGCTCACCTTCCGTTCAAGCACAACCACGTTATGACCTCCAAACTACTTTTTTTAAAACAATGTACCGCTCCATTTATGAGAAGGTTCCTTTAAAACCAACATTTGGTGCTTTTTCAAATTTCAAATATCTTTGAAAGCCAAACTGCCCCATCTTCGAATGTGCCCCATGCAACGTCCGGCCAATAGTAAAAGCAAAGGAGGGGAGCGGGGATCTGTAGCTTTTCTTTCCTTATCCTGAAATTCTTGAACTCATCAAATCTGGCCATTCAATGTGCCACTTTCAGGATCCAAAAAGTGGCCTGCTCGGCCTGCCTGATTAGGACACTTTTGCAGCCATTTCCATGCAGCACGGAATCCGCTACCAAGAGAACCGCCGAACGCCAGAGGAACTCAAGCTTCTAAAGAAAAAAAAAAGAAAACTGAATAAGCAAAACATTTTCAAAAACAACAATCACCTTCGTTCATCCCGCAAATTCGTTTCAGCCGTTTCTTAGCGCACTTCAGCCGTGCCTGAGAAACCGGCGGGCCGGTTGGGCTAAAACCACGATTTTCCCGTTTTTTTGGTGCACGCCCGCTTCTAGACTCCAAAGACACCGCACAGATCTGAAAAACACAACACTACTTTTTTTTTCCAATACTATACACCTTCGGGATCCCAGGTCCGCCCGGAATCGGTGGTCCATTTTCATCCCCGCCGCGCCCCACGCCTCGGTTGTGTGCAGGTCCTTATCAGCACTATATAAGGCCATTCGAAGCAACCACTTTTATCCATCGAAAAAGCACAATTTCTCGTCGGTATGCTTAGAAACTTGTCCTGTGTTGCCAGAAGAGGTGCCCGTGGGCTCGCCAGCACCGCCACTCGCTCGCCAGAGGCTGCAGGCAGCTCGATCTCCGTGGCTGCAAAATACTACCCTAAGGAACCAAAGGGACCTAAGTTGGTCACTGAGTCGGTGCCTGGACCAAAACTGATGGCGGCAAACGACCATTTGGGGTCGGTTTTCGACAACAGAGCCGCATACTTCGTGACAGACTTCTACAACTCCGTGGGCAACTATATTTCAGACGCAGACGGCAATCAGTTGCTTGATGTGTATTGCCAGATCTCGTCCATTCCTTTGGGCTACAACAACCCAGAGCTTTACGCTGCGGCCACTCTGCCTGAAATGGCCTCTTCTTTGGTCAACAGACCGGCCTTGGCGTGCTTTCCCCAGGTCGACTATGCCTCGATTCTAGAGGACGGCATTTTGGCTGCTGCTCCGCCAGGAATGACCAAAGTGTGGACGGCGCTTTCCGGCTCGTGTGCCAATGAAACCGCCTACAAAGCGGCGTTCATGTACCAGGCCGCCCGGGAACGTGGGGCCATGGATTTCTCAGACGACGAGTTGCAGTCTGTGATGCTCAACAAGGCGCCTGGCGCCTCCACAAAGACGATTTTGTCGTTTGAAAAGGGCTTCCACGGCCGTCTCTTTGGCTCGCTCTCCACTACTCGCTCCAAAGCCATCCACAAGATGGACATTCCCGCGTTTGACTGGCCAGTTGCTCCTTTCCCTGAACTCAAGTACCCATTGAAGGAGCACGTAGCTGAGAATGCTGCCGAGGAGGAGCGCTGTTTGGCTGCTTTTGAGGAAATTGTCGAGAGCCACCCTCCCTGCCACATTGCTGCTATCATCATCGAGCCAGTGCAGTCTGAAGGAGGAGACAACCACGCTTCTCCAGCGTTCTTCCACGGATTGCGGGCTCTCACAAGAAAGCACGATATTCTCATGATCGTGGACGAAGTCCAGACCGGCGTGGGTGCTCTGGGCAAGTTCTGGGCTCACGAGCACTGGAACCTCCAGCACCCTCCAGACATGGTCACTTTCTCCAAGAAGTTCCAGGCTGCGGGCTTCTACTTCTCTGATTCTGCATTGCAGCCTTCTCAGCCTTACAGACAGTTCAACACGTGGTGTGGAGACCCATCCAAGGCCATTCTTGCCAAAGCTATCTACCAGGAGGTTGCAAAGAACAACTTGGTGGAACGCACGGCCACAACTGGAGACTACCTCTACAAAGAGCTTGAGGGGCTTTCAGAGAAGTACCCAGGCCAGATACTCAACTTGAGAGGCGAGAAATTCGGTACTTTCATTGCCTGGGACTGCGAGAACCCTACCAGAAGAAACGAGTTGTTGATGAAGATGCGTGGAGCTGGTGTTAACATTGGCGGCTGCGGTGAGCGTTCTGTTCGTTTGAGACCCACCTTGGTGTTTGAGCCTACTCATGCCAATGTGCTTCTCAATGCCTTGGAGCATGTGTTCAAGCTTTGATGGTGTTTGAGCGTATAGAAAGGCGATGCTTGTTGGTGGACTGTAAGGGAGCTCTTGCTGTATGTTCTGGTGCAACTTCTGGACTTTCTGGCACACTTCTGGACTTTGTGGCCCACTTCTTAATATGGACTATCTATCTGTCACGAGTGGGTGTTCCTAATATTGCGGTACCAGAAGATGTCAATTGACCTCGAACGGAGCCGTCAAATATGTCATCAAGCTGCTTTTGCTCAACATTGACTAATATGAAAGAGCTTCTAAGGCTGGTATGTCGCTGAATTCGTCGCCTAATTGGTTCTACTGCGCCCAGCGGCCCAGCGAAGCTTGCATTTTAAACGGTAATTGGCCGCTCCCTTTGACTCTTATTTGGTCTCCTCTCGCTTGCAATAGGTCCAAAGCCTCCATCAATGTCACCATGAGTTTCGGTGTAAGCATTTCGCAGCCATTCCCTAACAAAGCATCAATGAAATCACAAACAGAAAGGCAGTTTAAAGTCAAACAAGCCAATTCTAAAAACTTTCTACATGTTCTGCATTGGTGCAAAATTCCAAACCTTCCTCCTGGCATCACGTTCCCTGGTACCGCCCAAGTGCTCTGCACCTTCCTAAACAAGCAGAGCGACAAATACCTCCCGCCCTAATCGGATACCTGCGTCAAACAAGGAAAGCACCACAGAGCCGAGACCTAACAAATTTGCGGAAGTACCAAAAAACAAGACGAGTAAGCCAAAAAGTCTCAAACCTGAAAATCTTCTTCTTTTTCGCCAAGTCCGACTGCTAAGCCGCTTATCGCAACGGTCTAACGGTCGCGTGATAGAAACCATAAAATACCAAAAACCACAACCTGACCAAGCTAAACCCCGAGAAATTCCTTCTTTTTCTCCTCTCTGTTCTCGTTCTTCCGTCAGCATCACCCCACGGAATTCGGTTGTTCACGGCCCCACAGGGAAAGGAAACCTGCACTTGAACCTATCTCTGTCGTCCTAATCGGGCAGACATCTACGTACCAACTACACCTTCTTCAGAAAAGAACACCACAAAAGCCAACCAAAACACCCCTTTTCTGCGATACGCCCCCACCGATTACATAATATCCCGAACCGCCACCCACTCCTGCTCCAGAATGGCTCACCATGCTAGGACGTCTCTTTAAACAGCAACAGCTGCCCAGCTCCTTGCCACACAACCAGCCTCAGGGGGTCTCCAAGGCTCCTGCATCAGCTACTTCACATGACGATTCGTACACAAGAGAGATTTTGTATGGGCTGCTGAATGTGGGCCAGATTCGACCCCACCAGTTCAGTAGGCGCCGGTTTCGCTTGGTAGTGGCCCAGGACGGCGGCAACTTGAGGGCAAAACAGGTGCTTTTCGATTCTGCCGATCGCCAGGACCTGGGCTCGAACCCGAGCTCCAACCAGCATCTGGAGGCGCCGCTGCCTTCACGACCTAGGTCGCAGGATACCTCTACTCCCACGTCTCCAGGCCAGGATTTGGGTCTGACGCTCTCGAACTTGCTGTTCTGCCGAAACAGATCGTCAAAGAACATTCTCACGTCGAAGTTGCTCCACAACGTCTCGGAACTCAACGAGTACATGTTCGGAAGAGGCCTTCCTTCGTCCGAGACTCACACAGCTACGAAAGTGCACCTTTTGCCGCAATTCAACTCCGTCCACGGCTCCTTTTCGGCCGTTTTGGTGACCAAGTTGTTTCTGATTCCGGACGCGGGCGGAAACATGGGCGAACCCGTTGCCGAAAACGACCCTAGCTGGCTGCCTACTCCAACATTTCCCATCAAAGAAACCACCTACGCCTACCCCCTGTCTATGGCGACGCCTCTGTCGTCTTCTCCCGGTCTGCCGTCTATGGGCGTGTCCAAATACACCGTCAATAGTCGCTTCGCTATCGGTATCGTGGTGCCTTATTCGCTGGACCAGTCTGTGGACGAAGTCGTTCTTCAGAATTGGGAGGTCTTGTCACAGTTCCTTGTGTCGTTGCAGAATATGGTCACAAAAAAGCTCTTGATGGTGATCAACTACTCCACCTACAACGGCATGTGTCCATATATCGCCAATCGGAGAGTCTCTTTTCCCTCGGAGCTCCTTCAGGCAGACTCAGATCTCCCTCGTCAACTCCACAGACTCTACAGGTTGATCCACTTCAACTACAATACACCCAGATTGATCAACTCCAACAGCATCATGCGGTACTCGGCAAAACACCCGACATCCCACTTTAAGGCCTTGTTGATAAACTGGGCCTTGGAGGTGATCAACTGGCTTGAATTCAAGGACGGTCGCAACATCGTATCTTCCAACCACCCCAACTTTGCATCCAACTCCCATTTCCACAACTATCTGCATACCCACAACCTACATCCCTTAGGCACCCACAACGAACTTGAAGGGACAGCCTCAAATACTTTTTTGGCCAGTCTCTTTGCCCTCATACATTCCTTGCGAGACTCCTTGTCACAGAGATCAGATGTCTCTGATTCCAAACACTCCAAAGAACTTACTAGAATCTTGGTAGTGACAGGAAACTCCATGGTGGCCAAGAAACTCATATTTATTTTAAATGGACTTATACCCGATGCCCAATTCGAGGCATGCATCAGCGAAGAAGACTACAGAAAAAGTCTACGCTTCGTTGATCCTAATGAAACGGACCTTGAGCATTTTACGTCCACTTCCTCTCAGGAGACGTTCTACAATCACAGTCACTCCGCCGCAGAAAGGCCAAAGCGTGTTACCACTCCATCTCTGGATCCTTCGGCAACTCCTGGCTCAATTAACGAAACCGCTTCTATCAGAAAACTTTCACGAACTCCAGAAATAAGCAGCACCCCAATGGCGCAACCGATTCCCATCAAATCCGGCCGTCTGACTCGCGACAGCATTGCCGGATCTTCGGACGACTCTCTCTCTGTCCTGGTTTCTTCTCAAAAAGGTTGGGAGGTGCCAGGCAAATCGGGTCCAGCTGCAAGCGTTTCATTTGCAGAGAAACCCCTGTTGGAGAGATCGTATTCTACAACACAGCATATTCCCATCCACGGCAAGCCGACGGTGTCCACGTCGTCTTCCATGGCACAGCTATCGTCGTCGCTCAATTCTTCGCTCTCGTCGAGCGCTTCAAACTACTCCTTCTCGAAAATCGGATCTTCTTTTCTCGACAAATGGAGAAACTCGTTTGCCGCAGGTCAGCCACATTTGAACGAAGCTCTCCACCATCCCGACGACTGTCATGAACACTCACATGTGGCTAGCTTAAGCAAAAGGCCGTCCTACCACTCGCTCAATTCATCTTCTCCCGTAGTGGAGAATGAGGATTTCCAATGGGATGCAGCCACAACTTCCACCTCTAGAGGCCGTCTTAAGCTTTCCAGAGCTCAGTCATTGCTTGACATGCATAATATCACCACGTCTGAAGGCGGGCAGATCCACCATTCCAACGAATTCCCATCGCTCAATCTCAAAAGATCGAGGTGTGCAATGGTCGTCCCATTCGCCGATGATCATGCAAAGGGGATTGAAGATGCCACCAGAGAAGCCATTCGCAAAAAGTGTGAACAGGTGGTCAACAAAAGGCTAATCTTTAAAAATGCCGGTGACCATACCTTGGAAGTTGAGCTAGAGGCGTACGATGATGATAAAGTGTACAAGCATAAGCCTCTTTTGCCAAACGTTGCATTCGTTGAGGAGTTCAGACCTGAGTACACCGTGCAGCTGTGTCCGGTGAGTCTGAAGCTTGAGACGCAGGTGATGAGCTCTATGAAAAATGATTTGCTCTTCTACCACACGGACTGTGGATATACGAAGGTGACGACGAGATCTGTGATGATCAGCTTGCGTGCGAGAGAGATTAAGGTAATTGAGATGACAATCGGGGATAAGGGCAAGTCGAAAACGTCGTCCTCGGCGTCAGGCTGGATGGCTCCTTCGCCAGCTTTTCATGGCCATACTACTCCTCCGGTTTCGTCGCATTCTCCAACATCGTCGTATTTCCATGGATATGGGGACAACCACAACGGAAACAACGGCGGCAGCGAGCCCAGCAAAGGCACGAGCTACAAGACTACTATCCGGAAGGTTTTCACGCCTCACCGGAACAGTGGAGATAGAGATCAGATAAACAGGATAGAGCTGCTTCTAGATCAGTTGACGGAGGTTGTCGCCGAGATCAACGCCCACAACAACGAAGGCGCTTCTGAAGAAACAATGAAGGACTTAAACAGCACGCTTTTTGTTACTGTGGGAAGTCTTCTCCAATAGACGGTTTTGTGAATGTTCAACAAAATAAACCGACCACGATCACTACTTCTCTCCAGCGCTGAACAGTTCCGGCTAATTTACAACTGCACTAGCATATCGGATCTAATGTTGTAATATAACAAACTGCCACGGCATTTGAGTTCTCTCGTGACATTTCTCAATAGAGGCAGATAGCCTCGAGATACAAGTACCCAAAAGCGCGAAGTGGAAAACTGGAGAAAAACAGGAAGAGAAAAACCCGGGTACTAAAACAACCAGCCAGCAGGTCTTCTCACACCGATCTGGCCATATTCCCTCAGTTGGTTATCTATTTATCTCCGTCGCTCTTCATTGCATTTCACTCATTCAACACACTACAGCATAAGTCATGTCCCAAGATCTGGCCCCAATGCTCTTCAAAGATGCCGAAGACAAAACCAAAGAAGCCGAGTCAAAGTTCACTCCTATAACAGAATGCTCCTATCTTTCCAAGACCCTAGGTAGTATAGGCCTGAAGGAGCTCATGGCATGTGATTGCACGGAGGACTGGGACGATGAAAAAGAGATGAACATGGCATGTGGCGAACATAGCCACTGTATCAATAGAATCACCTCGGTTGAGTGTACCAATAAGCTGTGTTTCTGTGGCAAGGACTGCCAGAATCAGCGATTTCAGAAAAAGCAGTATTGTGATGTCAAGGTGATCCAGACAGAGAAGAAGGGCTACGGGTTGGTTGCCGAACAGACGATTGCCGAGGGCTCTTTTGTGTACGAGTATATTGGGGAGGTTGTGGACGAGGAAACGTTCAGACAGAGGATGATCGACTACGACACCAGGAAACTACGCCATTTCTATTTCATGATGCTCACGAAGGATGCCTTCATCGATGCCACTGATAAGGGCTCCTTGGCGAGATTCTGCAACCATTCTTGTTCTCCCAATGCTTTTGTGGACAAGTGGGTTGTTGGCGACAAGTTGAGAATGGGCATTTTCGCCAAACGTCGAATCGAAGAAGGCGAGGAGATCACGTTCGATTATAATGTTGATCGTTATGGTGCCCAGCTGCAGCCGTGCTACTGTGGATCTGCCAACTGTCTTGGCTGGATGGGAGGCAAGACACAGACAGATGCTGCGCTTCTTCTTCCTGAGGGTATTTCTGAAGCTTTGGGTGTCACCAGGGCTCAGGAAAAGGCCTGGTTGAAGAGGAACAAGCAGGCTCGTGTTGCACTGCAGGACCCCGATGCCACTATCAACGAAGACTTCGTCAAAAGTCTAGAAGTGGAGGGTTTGAACGAGCACGATGTGAACAAGGCTATGGCAGCGTTAATGAAGGCAGAAGACCGCAACATCATTGCGAAGATAATCGACCGTCTTTTCTTGACGGAGGACGCAAAACTCAACTCCATCATTGTGCGTCTTCACGGTTACAAGACGCTTTCCCAGATTTTGAAGGACCACTCGTCGGACGAGGACGATTTGACAGAAAAAGTGCTTCTGATCTTGAAGAGGTGGCCGTCTATGACGAGAAACAAGATCGAGCTGTCGCAGATCGAAGACGTGGTCAAGAAAATCGTGGCTGATACGCTGAAATCAGAAATCAGAGACACTGGCTCTGAGCTTCTTGCAGACTGGAGCAAGTTGGAGATGGCTTACCGGATTCCCAAAAACAGGAGTAACACAGGCAAAAATGACGGTACCGCCAAGGGGTCCGTGTCGCCATTATACGGCAGATCAGGGCGTCTGGCATCTCCCACTTGGGGATACGATGATGGCACCGAACCAACCACCAATGAGCTGCCTCACAGCGAGGCTGAGGAAGACGATCTTCCTCCAGGCTGGCAAAAGGCTGTAGACCCCAACACCAACACTCCATATTACTATCATTCCGAATTGGGTGTGTCCAAGTGGGAGAAGCCAACAAATGCTGTACCGAAGGGTCCTTCTGTTCCAAAAGGCCCCAAACAGAGCAAAGCCAAACAACAGCAGGCGCCACAAGGCAAACCCAAACCTAGCAACGGTAAGCCCATGCTGCGTGAGAACGACTTCTCTTCCGAAGAAAGCAGGCTCCAGAAGCTCAAAGAGGAGCAGTTTGCAGAGGTTCGCCAGAGAGAGAAGATGCTCCAGGACCTCATAGTCCAGTCACAGCGAGAAGCAGAAGAAAAGAAGAAACTTGCAGAACGGGCCAGGCAAGAAAAGCTCGAGAAAATCAAGCAGAGAAGAAGAAAGTTGGAGACGGCCCATGCAAAGTCCAAGACGTCGCCTGCCAAGGAGACCATGGAGACCCTCTGGAGGAGAACATTGGCTCGGTACATCCCCAACATGATCAAGAAGCACGAGGCCGAAATAGGGCACGAAAACGTGAAAGGGTGTGCCAGAGATTTGGTGCAAATCCTAGCCAGCAAGGAGGCCAAAAAGGATATTGCTCCGCCAGCGGAGCTCGACAAGGCCAAACTCAAAAAACTCAAGGACTTCAGCGGAAGCTTCATGGAGAAGTTTTTGCTCAAGTTCAGGAACAAGCGGCCCAAGACAGAAAAATCAGAAGGCCCGAAACAGACCGCTTGAGGGCAGTAAATAAAAACAATTTGAAAGGACAGAGGCAGTAGGAGGCGGAGGCGAAGCAGGGTCTCGTTCTATCATTCTTATATAAATTAATCGGAGCAGGGCTCCCTCTATCTATCGCAGGTCTCCCTCCATCTAGTGTCTCCCTTTATCCCGGGGCCGGTTTATCTAGTCACAGGTCTCCAACAACCTGGGCAAGTTCTCGATACTCTCGGTACCGTAGATGATCTGGTAGGTGGCCTCGAACAAGGGGAACTCCTCCAACTTGTTCACGTTGGTCAACAACTCGTGCACTTCACGGGCGGTGATGATACCCTGAGAAGACTGGCCATTCAACAATTTCTTCTCCGCTACCTCGGCAGAAGCACCGGTCTCGGCCATGTAGCGACCCACCTTGACGTTTCTGCCGCCAGAGCAGGTTGTGATCAAATCAGCCACACCGGCAGACTCCTTGGTGAAGGTGCCGGCTTCCGACTCGGGGAAAAAGGTCTGGGAAAACTTGATAGTCTCCAAAAGACCGACTCTCATGATAGCAGCCTTGGCGTTGTCGCCCCAGCCCAAGCCCTCAACGAAGCCCACGGCCAAAGCGACAATGTTCTTCAAGGCACCAGCCACAGACACACCAGCCACGTCCTCCACAACGTTCACGTGGAAGTAGGGTCTGTGGAAAGCGGCCCGGAGCACAAAGAGGTCAACGTCGTGGCCCGCACCACGGAAGTCCTTGGGGATGGTGTAGGCGACGGTGGTTTCCGACCACTTGCCTCTAGCGATTTCAGGAGCCAAGTTGGCGCCAGAAAGGGCGCCACACACAAGGCCCAATTCCTCGGTAATGACAGTGCTCAACAACTTGCAGCCGCTAGGGGTCACCTCGAGACCCTTGAGACACGAAATGGCACGGCACGTGGGCTTCACCTTGCCCTTCAACAGCTTGCAGGCTTTGCCCAAAAACTGGTGGGGAAGGTTGAACACCAAAAGGTCGGCGTCCTGGGCCACCTTGACGATATCAGAGTTGGCACGCAAGTTCTGGGGAAGCTTGACGCCAGGGAGGTAGCGGACGTTCTCGTGGTCCGAGTTGATGATCTCGGTCAAGTTCCTGCCGTTGACCTTCTCCTCGAACACCCACATGTCCACAAAGTGCTGGAACAAGTGGGGTCTAGCGGAAGCGTTTTCAGCCAATATTTTGGCGATGGTGGTGCCCCAATTTCCCGAGCCGATGACGGCGATCTTGAACGGGTGGTGAGGCAGTAACAGTTTTTCGGCCAGGGTCTTGGATCCCATGATTTGGGCAAGATGTTGCAATCTCTGTGCTGGAGTAGACATGATAGGGCGAGTGCGATATGGAATTATTCCGGCGGCTCAGCGGTTTAAGTAGTCCCGCGCGAGGAAGTTTCAGTGTCATAAGAATCGCACCGACCTCGGTACAACGGAGGGATAGGGATCTGGGGCGTGGGGCGTCGGGGAGAGGCAGAGGGGGGGATAAATAGGGAAGCGGGTCAGGCGGTTTCAAAAATGGCTGATTTTTTGGGGAATACGGAGTTTCTGATTTTACAGCCCACTGTGTGTTTTGTGCTCATACCGAGCCAATGGCTGCGAAACGGCTGAGGCAGAAGTATGGTCGCTGCGGTGGATGCGGAATATACTGAAAAAGAAGAAAGCAGAGAAAGCAGAGGAAGCAAAGAAAAGAAAGGAAATGAAGCAGTGAAAATAATTCGGGCGCCTGACGTCTCGTGACTGAGGGGACGTTTTTTGGGTCGTTGGGTTCGACTAGACAAGTTCTGGGCTAGGTCAGTGGGTACGGTACTGTGACGAAATAGAGAAAAGCGTTGGAGGATGGCGTACCGGCTGCCCGGATACAATATGGATTCTGGCCAATAGGAACACGGAATGGCACAAAACACTGAAGAGGCGTCTGTGCAAATGCTCCCCAGAGTGCAAGTACTAGCCGTTGTTCCGGAAAGACTGCCTCGGGAGGCAGGCCGATAGCCGGCCTCCTATGCTCAAAATTATCGGCGGCCTGAGTTCAAAATGATAAGTTCCACCCATTTTCCCGATCTCTCCCATCGTCCAGTTTATCCGAGGCGCTCTATGACGTGTGCGAGTGTGATTTTTTCACCATCGAAGGAACGGAAAAAGAAGGAAACAAAAGCGCTGTTTTTCTCGCCTCGGTCTCGTGTGACGTCCATGTGAGCCGCCCCAGCCAAGGAGGGGAAGCCCAGGGTTGCTCCGGAACAACCTCCCGACCGTTATGCTGGTGCTCCATTCGTCCGGCGATGCCCTGGTTGCGAAAAGCTTATGAAAGTCTCCAGCCGTGGAACAAGACGGTTCGCCAAGGGTCGTAAACGTGAGACATGCGGTGAGACAGGCAAGTTGTAGATTTTGTAGGTTTTTGTCCACTGGGAGTTTTTTGCTCGGTAACCGAGGGCCATCATTGCTTTTCGGTTTGGGCTTCCGTAGCATTGCGTTTCCTAGACAACGCAGCATTGTGTTTCCTAGGCAACGAAGACATCCACGGTCGTAGCATTGAACGTTCAATGAGCCACAATGTAAATTGTCTACGGGAAAAGATTCATTTGTTGCTGCTCCAGAAGATGTGAATTGATTTGTGCTGGGCAAGCTGGGTGGTTAGTGTCTGAGGTCACTGCAATAGATAAGTATTGATATGGGTATCGCCCAGATTCTACTTCTGGGTTCACCGAATTGCCGGTCTTTGTGGCCCAGGATGAAACCTGTTTTTCCCGCAATACTTGTCTTCGTTTGTTTGACTGACAATGTAGAGCATAGGTTACGAGTAGTCCTTGGAAAGTCGTCAAAGAAGGTAGGTTTGCTTTAGGCCTGACATGAATCATGCTGGGAATTCTTTTGGGCAGTTTGCCAGCGGAGGTTGTACGACAAGGGTACTTGTGTTCACAGTAGCTTTTCAGATCCTCCATCTTACCATCCAGACTGTAAGAAATACACTTCCCATGTCAGTCTTCATGGCCATCTCAGTCGATATCCTACTATCTGTGTACTTTAACTAGCCTCTTCTGAGCTCTATGCGGAGAAGCCATGGCGATTACATTCAGTTCTGTCCGCTGCTGCCTCTGAGGAATCCATTTCAAGTGATCTGATACTCTTTCTTCGAACTGGGACCTATGCAACAATTGGTAAAGGCTTACAAGGTGTCACCAAGATTTCCAGAACAAAAGAGCGGTACTTCGGTTGATTCGAAGAATTGCGTTATCTGCGACTCAAGTAGACCATACCGATCTCCAAAGCGCCTTTATAAATAATGCCCCATCGAGCTTTGAAAGCCGAATATGACTTGAGCATCTCGAGATTTCATTGAAACGGAGAATCAAACTAGAAGAGTTAGAAGTTTTCGAAGAATAAGAGATCTAGAAATTTTCGAAGAACAAGAAATCTGCTCCCGATGTACCCCATACTCCATATCAGACAAGCCAAAACAAGCACTTCTCCAAATCTAAACAGATTTAATCAGACATCTCTAAATATACCGTCCAAAAGTTCTACCCTCGCCTTCCCTGTTTCCCCACAATCTTCATTCATTTCCAACTCTTCGGCGATTCTGATGTGGAGCCACACTTTTCATTGCGTTTATTCGTTCTCTGCATTGACGTAACTCCGAACACTTTTCACCACGGCAATCCCCAATCACAAAATCGTGTTTACTGATGGCCCACAGACGCATCTATGTCGTGACGTGCCATACATTTTGCACTCGCTTCCGCCCAAATTGCAAATTTGCACCCACGCATCAATCTGGCTATTTGGTGAGTTTTACAAAAACTACACTTCCTCTTCCAACCTAAATTAGTCGCTTTCTCGCTTTCGTAGATACTTCAAGTTCTCGTCATATAGGCCTTTGAGCTCGTTTCTCTTGCATGTTAGCGTGCCCTTGTGTCTCTTCAAAGCATCTTTTCGTGCAAAGCCCTTGCCACAAGAGGGACAGATGTTGGCGGGGATTTCCAAGTGCTGTTTGCCGTGGCGCTTGAGATCACTGCTGCGGCGAAACAGCATGTCACAATCGGGGCAGGGGAATTTCCGCTGGAGCTTGTTTTTCCTTTCTGGAACGACTTCGTCGTCCTCGTCGTCCTCGTCTTCCTCTTTGGGCTCCTCTTTCTCGACCTTCTTTTTCTCTTCGTCTAGAAGAAAATTCCATCCGCTGTTATTGGCATTCAGCGGGTGGTTGTGTGTGCCCGTGAAGATGTCGTTACTCATATTCGGGAAGCCGTCGTAGAAGTTCTGGATCATAAGCTGGCCACTTTCGTTAGCTGTGATATTCTGGGACCGTTTTATCGGGTTTCCATGCGGCAGCAGCGCATACTGGAGTCTTGTCAAAAGATCCTCGATCGTCGGATCCACGATCATGTTCAGCTTGGCTGTAGTAGCTACTAAGGCTTCGTGGGCCAAACGAAGAAACCTGGCATCCTCGTCGCTCCCATTCCCGTTTTCTCTGGTTTCCGCCTGATTTCGAAAACGCTGCGGTAGTCTGCATTGGTCCAGCGGCGACTGGTTCTGCTGAACTCCGTGCCCTGGGTTTCCCCTAGTATAGCTAACATTCTGCTCCACAACCACAGGGCTATTTCGGCCCACTAGGTAGTTGTCAGGCAGCTGGATGCTCCGCGGGGAGTCCTCGCCAAACATGGAAAAGCTCATGGCGAACTAAGCGATAAATAACGAATTGGCCTTTTGGGGGCATATACTTTGCTGCTGGGACAGATTATATGGTGGGAACTGTGGCTCGCAGCGTGGGTTTGGCCCTGCAGCAGCACGAAAAGGGCAATTAGTACGATAATGCGGCGAAGCCGTCTTTTTGCAATCCCTTCGCCTCTGCAACCTGAGACTGGGGAGGTCCGTCGTTTTGCCTTCTTGCTTCAAATCGATCTTGATTTGTGATGCCACTGCTGGATATGGATAGTGGTGACGCCGCACGTGCGGTGAAATTTGAATGGAGTGAAGCTGTCACTTTGAGGGACTCGTGACAATTACAAGAACCGCTTATCAGGTACCAGTCCTGGTACATTTCGTGTTTCTTGACTGCTTCATTAGCCAGTCTGCTGTGCGGCACGTGACATTTTGCAATTGCTTATGTCATCACGGTGAGAAGTACGTAGCGCAATGTATGTCTGTCACGTGATAAGCACGTGGTAAACACATAATTGTGTCTTTCATTGTCCACATTCTGTCGAAGGTGGCTTTGGCTGCTGACAAGGCGGTTCCTCAAATCTGCTGTTTTCTTGACTGGTGGCATGGGTACAAAAGCTTGGCTCCACGTGTGGACCTTTCATGCATCACTTGCATATGCAGCACCAAGGTAAGCTCAGGGACCCTAACTGAGAGACTTTCGAGATCGCTTATATTTGAAGGCCTGAAGCATCTAAGCTTATTGAAGAGGTCGATGGCATATTAGTTTGCTTCAGTGAAAATTAAAAATTTTGGTGAGTTCTGTGCACCCCAGCGCTTCTTTGCAGCCACTGATTCTCGTTAGACAGGTTAAGTAGTTTGAGCATACCACGGGCCAGCTAAATACGAAATATCAACTGGTTCACGCTTAGATAGTCAATGTATGCTATCTAGTTAAAATCCCAAGTACGCTGGTCTTCTTTTCTTTGGATGTTGTAGTGACGTCCTTCAATGCATTGACAGAACCATGCAAGATACACAGCTTATCCTGAAGGTTTTGTAGAATCGTCAAGTCAAGTTGCTCATTTTATAATTTGGCGACATTTGCACGCTGCTGGAGGAGATCATCCTAAATAAGCTTAACAGAATTGCCCTCCCACTTGGACCGGGTTAAAATGTGGAGCGGTGGGTCCCGGTTTGGCAGTCCATGCACTAAATGGGGACCATAACTTCTGAATCAAAAAGTAGCGCATATTTGATTGATACTGATGGCACCATTAGTTAATGAAGAATTAGCAATGCCAATTCCATAGGTGGAAATCTGTCCTCCATGTCTCAGATCAAGCATTGGTTTGGATTTTCTCTTTCTACTCCGCCATGAACTTTTCTGCCCTGCTATAAAAAAATTTCGACCTGGAATAGTAAGCAATTCTCAAAAAGCAGCTTTGGTCAACCGAATCTCTTGATATACTTTCACTTTCGCAGCCATTCCACATGCTATATCCATGGCCACTACCTCCACAAAGCCGATCTTATTTTGAACGGCATAGAAGATTGAAATATCCTGCAACAAAGAGATTCCCTAGAAATAATTCTATACATCGTCCTCTTTCAGGTCGGATATAGTGCATGGTTTGAGCCTCATGTTGCGATAAGTACATAGATAATCCCCAGCACCAACGGCAAACGGACCCCATCTTAAGACCACGTAAATCACAGCTCCATCTTCCATTAACGAAGCCCAGATATCAGAAAACCCACCCTCCAATGTGTTTTCGGTCGCGCACGACCTTGGTGATAGTGAAAATCGGGGCTCTTCTCAATCAAACCAACCATGCAATACGATCTTCCGGCCAGACAAAAGTCCCAGCGGCTCGTAAACAAAGCCAGGGCCGATCAGAATACAGGAAAGTACTTCCACCAGTTCAAGCAGAAACCACGGAACGTCACGAACATAAATGAGCTCCTCCCAGGTTTAAATGATATTCTGGACGCATTGGAAGCCATGCCCATGGATTTGGTCAAATACATGACATTGCTCAAGGAGATCGATGCCAAATGCATCAAGTCCATCCCCGCCATCAACAGACAAGTCACCAGCTACATTGACGACCTCCACAAGGATGGAGCCCAAGATGCACTTTCCAGGGAAGACAAAGCAGAGCGACTCGGGAGGATCCGGAAGCGGGTTTTCGAGGTCATCCCGTGTTTGGAGGAGAAAATGCACGTCACATCGGTAGCCGCCGACGTGATGGCCAAGCACATGTACAGAATCAACAACGACTATAAGGTAATCGTTGGCAACAACGAGATTCCCGAGCTGGTCAGGCTAGGGCCCTTGAACCACAGGGCCATGGTTCAAGATCCCGCAGCAGCGGCCGAGGCAGCCAAGCTGGCACAATCGCAGCGTCTGGAATCCAGAAGAGAAGCTCTTGCAGCCAGAAAAGCCAACAAGGACGGAGACGACGAGGATTTGGGTAGGAGGAGAAGGGGCAACGGGCGTGAAAGCACGCCTTTGGAGGCTGTTTCTGCCAATGGTGGTGGTTTGGGCTCCAAGAAACGCAGAGCGCAAGAAGACAAGAACCTGGCTCCTCCAGAAAAGAAGAGGACAGGCAACAAGCCCAGACGGGCGGACGAAGAAGGCCTGGGGCCCTCGAGCGAGCCTACGTACTGTTACTGTGACCAGGTCTCTTTTGGCGAAATGGTGGGTTGCGATGGAGACACCTGTAAGAGGGAATGGTTCCACTTGCCATGTATTGGATTCAAGAACCCGCCGAAGGGAAAATGGTATTGTGACGAGTGTTTGGCCAAGATGAAAAAGAAGCCGCAGAGGGCGTAATTGGGTGATGGGATCGTGGAAGGATTTCAGACAGAAGAAGAGAGCCAAGAGTCAGATCCTGGTGGTCAGACCGAGGATCTGCCACATGGTGACTTTAAGGTCAATTGCAGAATTGTTTTCTCTAATTGACACCCAATGGGCGTTCAGGGCGTACCAAGCCTCATGCCCGCTTCTCGTCTACAGATGAGGCGCCATTGAAAACGCCAATGTTCGTCTTCCCCGCTTAAAGAAGCATCAAGTTAACGAAGGGCCCTTTTGAAGTGCCGTTTTGAACCGCCTTCAGTGATCTGTAATGCCTGGAAACCCGTGCCTATTCGTGTCATAACTATAAGGACTTCACCATGGCTGCGAAAAGTTCACGTTCACAGCCACAAAACTCCATTGCCTTTCTCCAACCTCGCAAAATCTTCCACCTTTTTGGAAGGTCATTCAAGTTTCCATGAGCCACATCAGCCCCACGCCGAGCATTTGAGGCGTTCTGGCGCATCATATTCAAGCACACTCCTCTGTTCGCTACGATCCGATTTACCTGCAAATCGCCTTACGACTAAAACGCCCAGCTCTCCCCTCGCTTATCGCCTCGGTTCTTAACCGATCAAAGCTGAAATCGATGAATCGTCTGTTCTGGGGCTGGTCCATGCATCAGCGTGCAGGCCCAAACAAGCGCCGAACGTTTTCGATACCCAAAAACGGAAAGGGAACTGGAGGATGCGTTGAATCAGGCCATAGTGGGACCAGGATTGTGCTCGTCGTGGCCATTTTACGACGAAGTCTCGCTTACAGTCACTGAATGTGGGGCTCTTTGTGGCTGCAAATGCTCCAAAAGGTTGAGTGGCTCAAGTGGCTCGCAGCAGACCAAAGATAGCACACCCGTGCCTCCGGGAACAATTTTTCCCATGGTGCGCCAACAGATAATCGAGGTATAAACCAGCTGGAACAAAGCAGACCTGGAAGTCATCAGTTCCTCTTAAACAGTCTCCGAAGCTGCACCCACAAAAATGGTAAAAGAGTACAAGTTGGTTGTTGTTGGCGGCGGTGGTGTCGGAAAATCGGCGCTTACAATCCAGCTCATTCAGTCACACTTTGTGGATGAATACGACCCGACCATCGAAGACTCGTACCGCAAGCAGTGCACGGTCGATAACGAGCAGGTTGTTTTGGATATATTGGATACTGCCGGCCAGGAGGAGTACCTGGCCATGAGAGAGCAGTATATGAGGACCGGCGAGGGGTTCTTGTTGGTGTACGCGATCAACTCCAGAAACTCGATAGAGGAGTTGCAGACGTTCTACGAGCAGATCCAGCGTGTCAAGGACTCCGACAATGTTCCTGTTTTGGTGGTGGGCAACAAGTCTGACTTGGAGATTGAGAGACAGGTGAGCTACGAAGAAGGTGCCGAGTTCGCCAAGGCCTTGAACTGCCCCTTCTTGGAGACCTCGGCCAAGCAGAGAATCAACGTGGAGGAGGCCTTCTACGGCTTGGTACGTTCGATCAACGAAAAGAATGCGCCAGCCGAGCCTCCAGCCGAACCTGTGGCTGCCCCAGAGGCTGCTACAGACTCCAAGCCTGCGCAACCAGACGCCACTGAAGCGTCCAAGGCTGACGACAGCAAGCCTGCTCAGACCAGCAAACCGGCGGCTGCCTCTGAGAGGAGAACCGCCCAGACCCTGTCTCTGGCGCCGGCTCCTAAGGAGAAGAGTGGATGCTGTGTGATTATGTAACGGCTGTGCCGTTAGAATGACGATGCAAGACTACATCTTAATAAAAGTTCATGACGAGTGCCAACTGGGTCATTGCGAGAGCGGGGCCCTTTTTAATCATGACACGTAGTCTGGACTGGTAGATTCTACTGGTAGATTGGCAGGTAAACTATCAATGGCTGAGCCATTAGCTGCTTGTTCGCTAAGAGAGACTCTAAAATCGACCATCATGTGCTTGGCACTGATAAGACGATTCTAAGCAAGCTTCCATAAACCATTTTCCACAACAAATTCTCAAAACTCTCCGCTATCAGTACTTTCTGGAGCACTATCAAACCAACACCCTTCACTAAACACCCCATCGAGGTTTCTGTTTCCACTACAGCCCGCGAGTTCACGTAATATGTATTTTGTATGAATGGCAACTGCTGCCTACGTTAACCCGCCTCTCGAGCCAGCCAATTCAACCAATTCAATCATCAAACCCTCAGATCGCTTGAAAGACTGCCTCAATTCACCCTGCAATTCACGGAATCGCTTGACCTCTCTTCCTTCTCTAATTGATAAAATGGAACACAATAAAGTGCAAGATCAACGAGGCAAAGACGTACTCGCCAAACGCCGCCTCGGGCGAAATCGTCTTGAAAACACTGCTGGCCCGCTCATGATCGGCGGTGGCATACTGCAAACGCAAACTCACCGTAAGCACAAACTGACCCACACACGAGATAAACCCACCCAAAAACGCATTGAACGGGAAGTTTCCAACCAAAAGCACATACACAAACTGCAAAACGCCGGCAGCAACCAAAAACACCAAAAACGTGTCGATCAACTTGAGCCGGGGCGTCAACGTGTGCAAGTAGTCTTTGTATGTAGCCTGAACAGCACCGACCACGTCGTTTACTGAGCCCTTGACCAGGCCCTGTTTTGATTTAACGACGATCTCTTCGTCGGGGTGAGCCTGAGCCACAGCCGCCTGGGCCGCCGCTGCCGCTTTTTTCGATCCGTCTTTTCTGGCCATGGTGGTTCTTTAAGAAACACGGTGGTACCGTTAAGTGAGAAGGTCGTGCGAGGCTCGAAGTTGGGGAGTGATTGAACGAACGGCAGGCGTTTGGCATGATAGTTTATGGAGTTGGGTGAAAAGAGAGAACGTTCATTTGGGAGGATTTGCTTTTGGATTTTTTTCTGTGATTGTGGAACGATTCTAGGGTGAGTATGTGGATGTGGATATTGGCTGCGAAATGGGACTCCAGACGGGACCCTCGGAGAGTTATATTTGTGCTTCTTAGACGTGTTCAGAAGTGTTGATCATAATTTCGAAGAGGTTTTTGAAAAGGAGAATGGTCACGGAAAAGTGATCTGGTCGTATGTAAGTGCCTTATGGGTCGTCTTATGAAGAAAGCCTAGAAGCAGTAGATGAAGACCTGACCTGGAGGTTTTTAGCCAGAAATAACGATTTTTCTGGTTTGTTCGAGCAAAATTACTGTTATATTCATAAACGAACGACCTAGCCAATTTAATGCCGTTCACCAAGACAAATCACAGAAAACTACTGTTCACAAGTGATTCACAATCATGGACAGTCCAGGTGGTCAGATGATTCCATATTGGTTGAACCAGGGATCCAATCCACATATCTTAGATGAGGTTTCTGGTGAACCTATATTGCAATGATACAAAAGCCCCTCTGATAAAATCTTTCTCCAATCTCAACACCATCATCGAATTTGTGCATTTGAATTCTTCTATAATTATTTGCCTTCCAGGAGACCAGCTAGCTTCTACCAGGCTCAGTATTCGTGAATCGAAAACATCATGTTCATAAGGAAATCAATCGAATATTTTTGAATCGGAATTAGTAGGCTATTTGCACTTCATGCTGAACAGCTTGCGAGAACTTTTTTGACCTTATGTCTACGGCTTTCTGTCAGCATCGATCAGTGACAATCCGATCATTTTGAGTGATGCGTCGAAAGCCATAGGGTTCCTCTGAGCTGACAGACCTTATACTCAGATCACTGACGCTTGGTGGACTTAACCAAATATCTATCCCAACTTAATCGAGTTATAGAGTCCCTTGGAGACCTCAATGTCCCGCTATTGCTCTCAAACATCCATTATTGGCTTGCCCTTGTGAAATATAACCTCGTTCTGAATCGCCATTGGTTCGCATAGGCTTCAATCCCGCTAAACCTCCAAATAAACCAGCCCATACAAATCGAGCTGAGATATCAAAAGTAAACAAAAATACAATACCTCCCTCAAAAATAATCTTTCCTCTTTTGCCCTTTCTCAGAATTGATCTCCCTCATTTATACCCACAAGTTCTCTCCCGATAAGAGCCCCTATCACACAAACTAAGACTTAAGTCCACAAACTCACCTTCCAAAAATCTCTCAAAAATCCCCTTTTTTTTAAAAATATTCCAAATCCGACCTCTTTGGCGTCTTTTTCCATAAACGTTCTTCTCCCACGTGATCGACCTCAGTGTGAGCCGAGTCTCTATACTCTTCAATCCACACTTAATAAACCCAAAATGTCCCAAATCGCCCAAGAAGACCACACGGTGGACCCCTTGAAAACTAAGCGCATAACCACAGCACCGGCTCTGCGGATAATTCCGCCTTTGAACTTCTGCCCTGTGGAAAAACAGCTATATAGATCAGGACAGCCGCTGGTAATCAACCAGTCGTTCTTACAAGAGTTGAACTTGAAAACAATCATATGGCTCGCTAGCGAGGAACCAGCAGAGGACTTCTTGGACCACTGCTCCCGCCTGGATATCAACATTGAGTTTGTTGGTATGATCAACGACTACAACTACTCCAACATCAACCCATGGGACCTGTTGGATGAAAGAACAATCAAAAACGCCTTGGAGCTCATGTGCAACAAAGAAAACTATCCCCTTCTAGTTTGCTGTGGTATGGGTCGACACCGGACGGGTGCTGTGATTGGATGTTTGAGAAGACTACAGGGGTGGAACTTGGCCAGCGTTTCGGAGGAGTACCGGCGCTTTGCGGGTGCTCGTGGAGGCAGAATTTTGGTGGAGCTTCTAATAGAAAGCTTTGATGTTCTGACGGTGGAGGTCGAGCCGCTGAAGCTTCCGGACTTTTTGAAGTAGCATAGAAGGGTTGGAGAGAAGTCATATCACCAAAAAGCATGAGATTACCGGAATATGAGTTTGTAAGTGGTCGTGAGTGGTCTGGATTGCATTTAGTGTGCCCCTAAGCAGCAGGACTTACTTAGTATTCGAGCACCGGTTGATTAACGATATCAGCAAATAGCGATACAGACGAAGCATAGAACATTGAGAGGGAGAGGAGGTTGAGATTTGAAATGAAAAACGAAAAGGAGAATCTTAAGGCAAACCAAGGAATTCGAAGGAACTTCAGATTGGTACATTTAAGTTCCGGCTGCATCCCACAATTGAGCTCTGTCAGTGTCTTCATCTGACACAGCAATATCAATTACACTATACAGAAGCAAAATGATTGAATTCTGGTCCACTTCCAGTGTCTGACACTTTATCAACTCACCCTATTGCTACCCTCATTTCAACCACTCAAAGGATACCCCAAATCGGCCATAGTTGATTTTTCCAAAATGCCCACTTTTCTGAACTTTTCCCCAAAGGGATTCGAATAAGCCTCCGGAAAACATAGACATCTACAGATAGTCATGCCAGCAGCTTTGTAAATATATACTGAGAAGAATTAACTGTCTTGGTCGGACTGGCCCCGGGTTGCATTATCGCACCCGTACACCATCTCCCTCTAATGCGGTGAAGGCAAACCAACCCCTCGATATCATCTTTGCTTTTGCTTTCTACTGCTTGTGGGAGAACAGTGCATATTAAATCCAAAGTCTGTTCTATTTCGGTTGCGAAGTACAAAAACCTTTAAAGCTCATCTCGTCTGCTGAATTCGAAAGTCAAATCTACCCCCTAGCTTCACCCCCATTCAGTCAGCTATCATAAAATGGGAACTTGCATCACCGTGATCAAGGTTGTCGGAGCCTCTTCCTTGGGGCTTTTGAGCGGCAACTTGGCATTTCAGTCGTACAAAAAAATCCCTGACTTGATCAGACAGATCAATAACCAGGTTTCGATCTCATCCACAGCCGCCGCTTCTGTATTGAAGAAGGTCATGCAAAATGTGGTTGTTTCCGGATCCGCCAACTTGATTTTGGCCGCCTTGTCCGCATACTTGTTCTCCACGGCGTACAAGTACTCGCCTCCTTCTGGAAGACACCCATATCTCTTGTACTGTGCCGTGGGAGCTCCATTAGCTGCGGCCCTGTACCACTTGCAGACTTGGGGCACAGACGTGAAGATCTTGAAGCGTGGTTGTCTCCAGAAGAAGATTGTAGAGAAGAAGAAGAAGGCTGCTGAACCAGCGGTTGCACCCCTGCGTTCTGGCGACGAGAGTTCTTTGGACAAGTCTTACATCCACGTGAGTGACTCTCTGTCCACCACGTCTACACCCAGCAGCAGCACACCCAGCTCTCCACAACAGCCAGCAACCGACATTCAGCCAACCACCTCTGCCATTGAACAGGAGGTTGAGGAGGCCTTGAGCAAGAAGGAGTACATCAACCACTTGGAGATAGAGCGCAGCTCATACAAGACTGCCCTTGTTGTTTCAAGTACTGCTTTTGTTGTGAGTTCTATTGGTCTCGTCGGAGAATACTTCCTTCACTGAGTGCGGCTTGCGCTTTTTAGGTTTTGCGGCACGGCTGCAACTCTAGCGTGTTTAGGTGTATCGGAAATGAACATATCAGCAAGTTGACGCTTTGTTACTCCGCCCTACCAATGTGCTTACCAAGAAAAGCGTCTAAAGAAGCCTCGGGAAGGGCGTAAGCCCGCACGTGCGGTGATGTCACGTTTTCTCACCCTGATCATCGGGTCCATTATAAATAAGGTTGTCTTGCCACAACCCTTCAGTCCGCGATTAATCTACTATTTTCAAATAATGTCTGGATTCTACGAACTCAAGCCATTGGATGCCCGAGGCGAGCCATTCCCCTTCGCCGACTTGAAGGGCAAGGTTGTTGTCATTGTTAATGTTGCCTCCAAGTGCGGTTTTACTCCCCAGTACAAGGAATTGGAGGAGTTGAACAAGAAATACGAAGGTAAGGACGTTCAATTCATCGGTTTCCCTTGTAACCAATTCGGTGGTCAAGAGCCCGGCAGCTCCGAGGAAATTGCGTCCTTCTGCCAGCTTAACTACGGTGTGACATTCCCTGTTCTCAAGAAAATCGATGTCAACGGAGATAAGGCTGACCCTGTTTACAAGTATTTGAAGGAGCAGAAGAGTGGTCTTTTGGGTCTTACGAGAATCAAGTGGAACTTCGAGAAGTTTTTGATTGACAAGAAGGGCAATGTTGTGGAGCGTTACTCATCGCTCACGAAGCCCAAGTCGTTGGAGCCCAAGATTGAAGAGTTGTTGAAGGCCTAATGTTTGTATTTTATGGTAAGAATGGACTTTTGTAATTTTTATGCGGTGTAGACCTGAACTTTCCGGGTGGGCTGATGTGTCATGCTTTTTAGTTTTCTCTTGTGCAACCATGGTCTGAAGAAAAGTGAAGAATCCGGGTTGGCCCCAAAAATCACAAAGTCGATATCTCGAGCCAATTGCTGGGTAGAGTATAGTTTGGATGGGTTTCTATCAGTATAATGAGAATTGTAGGCCTTTGGGCTCTGGAGGGTCACATTTGGACATATCTCTATATTGTGGGGTTTACAACACTGGAGGAAGACAAAAGCTGCCCAAAAAATGCTAGCTGAGGCCAAGTAGAGGGCTCAGATTCTTTCACTCTTCAATAAAAGCTCATTCTGTACTACTCAAAAAATAGTGCAACTGCCGCTTGCAATCATCACCCTATCGGACGCAAAATGCGATAAGCGACCACCCCAAGCCACCTCCTAACGTCCGTATGCGGCGCCGTGTCGAAGGAGTGGAAGGGAAGACGAGGAGAAACCAAGCAGAGAGAAGAGAGGAGTACGGAGCCCAAAGAAAAAAAAAAGTGGGAATGAGCCGTTTATATAGACATTTCCGGGGTGTAGCCGAGGCGCAGATGTCAAAAGCTGCACTGATAAGCAGCACCTTCGAGGGAGAGAAGAGGCAGGTGGGATTTGCGAGGAGCAGGAAATGTGCTGCTTCAACTCAATGGTAAATAAGTTGATTCCTCTTTTTTTTTTTTTTTCTTTTTCTCTTGGGCTGCTAAACCAGAGCCCAACATGCTCTGAGGTCAGCATGCAGCGAAGAAGCACGGTGACTTAACTAGCCAACATGTCAGCGTTGGCAATAAGCATTCACATTTAGTTCCTTTGGATCTTCCGATTCAATTTCAAATTTCAGCATTCCAAACCCTGCAAACTCATGGCACAGGTGTGGCAGCCCCTGTGGCTTACCGAGCCATACCAGGAGGGCCAGGAGTTGCCAAACTGGGTATCGTTTTTTGCACGTTCAGCGTTTTATCAAAAAGAAGATTCCAAAGCCAACTTTGTGTAGCCCCAAAATATTAGAACATGAAAGAATCGCGAAGTCAACAGAAGCGTTTGGCTATGGAAGTCGATGGAATGCCAAAGTCTGTGGACCCAAAAACCGGACCCAGTCGCATCGGACCGCTTATCTGCCCCACAATCGGTCCACCGGAAAAGGACAGAAGGAGGTTATTCTTAAAAAAAATCATATTTAACAGAACAGTAATAGAAGAGAAAGATCAGCAAGGAAAAAAATAGAAGAATATTCCCCCCGTAAAATGCCCGCCAGCTCATCAGCCGTTATCGGTCCAGATCCAGATCCGCACTCTTGTGACTTGTCTGCATTACCGGTTCCACACTTTTCTCCTATCTTCCACCCCAGATATATAGAGGCCGTTTCCGCACTCTTCCTACCACCCCCAATTTTCATTACACTGTCTTGCTGGCAAGATCGGGTTCACCGAATCCTTTATATCCCTTTCATACATTCGCCCGTTATACACTTCTACACTTAATACACCGTTCTACCCCACCCGATCTGAATACCTGACCGGCATAGCTGATACCAATACCTGCCCATACCACTGAGTACCTGCCACTGTCAATACCTTCCTGTTCATATCCACATCATGGCTTCCCACACTGCTTACGAAGCCCACCAGGGGCTCCTCAACGGAACGTATCGTTTCGTCTCCAATATCCAGAAAGGCTCCTTCGGTAAAGTGACCTTGGCTGAAAACGTCAAGACTGGCAAGAAGTTTGCGCTAAAGGCCATGCTAAAGTCAAGCAAGGAGGTGGCTCGCATGGCTCGCCACGAGACCGCCATTCTCAAGCTGTTGGGCTCGGAAAACCCCCACATCTGCCAACTCGTGGACGACTTCGAAACCGACGAGTACTTTGTCTTGGTGCTTGAATACTGTGAAAACGGAGACATGTACGATTTGATCCATGCCGAGCTGACGTCCCACCCGCGTGCTGTCGACGTGTGGAAGTTGGCCAGAGAGATGTACCTGGGCTTGTCGTACGCCCACTCCAAGGGCATCTACCACAGGGATTTGAAACCAGAGAACATCTTGTTCACCCTGGACGGATCCGTCAAGATCTGTGACTGGGGCTTGGCCACACGCTCTAGGTACCTGAAGGACTTCAACATCGGTACCGAGAAGTACATGGCACCGGAGCTCTTCGCCAATAGTGCCCTTGCCGAGTCATCCTATAAGATCGATTGTCGATACACGGACTACTGGTCTTTTGGCGTGACTCTCTTGACGGCTGTTTTCGGCACCAGCCCCTTCAAGCCCGTGCGTCCCAACGACGACGTGTGGGGCTCCGCCGATACTTTCCGCCGAAAGAACAAGTCTGTGAAGAAGTCGTTGGAGAGCGACTATAACTTCAAGAACTTTGTCTACTACAACAAGCCCGAGGTGTTGTACGACATCTATCCCTCGATGAATGAGAACTGTTTCCGTATCTTCACCCGACTTTTGAAGGTGGGCGGCGACGACGAGGACATCGACAGCTACGTGCGCAAGATCGAGCGCAGAGACCTTGATGCCTTCATTCGCGACCTCGAGGACAATTGGAAATACGGTTTGACCGTGTGGGAGGAAGACGAGCTTTACGCCGTGGAGGACGACGGCGTAGAGGACCTCTTTGACATGGATGGCTTCACCAACTCGACCAAGAGAACAGAGTACGAGGAGGAAGAAGAGGAAACCGAAGAGAAGACCGAACCCAGCGAGAGCTTCGTAGGCGCCCGGGCGGTGGCCGCGGTGGAAGTTCCGCTGGTAAAGCAGCATAGCATTCCAGTACCGTCGCTTGTGGAGTCGACTTACCAGCCCAAGCTGTGGTACGACTTGGAGGACGAGCTTGACGATACTGAGTTCAACAAGTTGTTTTCCAGCTTGAGCACCAAGAGCGTGACTCCCATGCCCATTGAAGAAAGCAACAAATCGGTAGGAGACGACGGCCGGAGAAACATTCGCATAGTTGAGAAGGAGGTGATGGTTTAAGGCATTTATGATAGTAACGAGCCCTAATGAATGATGAAAATAAACATGTGTAGACCCCACACTACCGGCGCGGAACCGGTCCGCTGATAATGCACAGAGGCGGTCCAGCTCTGACTCATGTCTAGCGGGCCTTTTCCGGGGTAGATTCCCATATGCTTGTATGATTATGAAAAAGGTTCATTGAGTGAAATTCTGCGGCGTTTTGGCAGATCTGCATTTGACGAGATTTTGTGAGGTGGTGGAATTTACGGTCCTGAACGGTGGCTGCAACATACGACGATGACTCAGGGTATCGAAAGTCATGATTCAGGCGTAAGAGCTTCATTTAATTAATTTTGTAGTGACTATAAGCTGAATGCTTTGAGATCAAATTTGCACCGTGCCATTTTCTTCGAGTTCGAAATATACCAGAGGATGGATTTGTGTATCATAGAGAGCACTAATTTTAGTGTTAAGAGTCTCTCAAGGGTTCACTAAGCTTGACAGGACTGAATAAGCCCACTACTTCATTCTCCAAGAGCTGTAAATAGCACACTTGATGATTGGCCAGTCGCTACCTCGTTTCACCAAACTACATGAGACTTCTCCAGAAAGCAAATCATATCTGGGGAACATTGCTGGATGATCCAGCTCATCAAGAATCTTGTTGTAGAACTGTGAAATTAAGGTTATCGGTGGGCATTGATCGTGGTAACATGACTAGCCATTGACACTGGGAGTCCATGTACAGTTAAGACTACCATGCCCCTCGCAAACCACCACAACCAATCTTTGGCTATATCCATTTTTCTGGCTCAATCAAATACTCACACCTTCAACAAAATCTCCAGAATGTCCAGAGCCAGATAATTGAGCCTCCACCTTGTGGGCCCTGAGCCATTTACATGCCAGACTGCCCCACCAAACCTACAACGTAAAACCCGAAACGCCATAACATACAAACCGTAATTCTTCTCCACTTTCCCTGAAATCAATCTTCTTGCTCAAATCAATCCCTTCCATCCCTCCAGATTTGACTCAATTGCAACCTGCAGCCAGAAATGAGTAATAATGCGGACCTACGATTCCAACGGCCTGGTAACCCCCAGACCAAACTCTGGCGGCTTCCAAATAAAGCACGTTTAACACACCTGACACATCGACATTGTCCAATTGGCGACGCCTGATTGCATCTGCATCTGCTGTGTTGCGGGCTTGCGGGGCCGGTTCCGGGCCTGCACCGGGCGAAAGTTTTTCACTCTGTGGCCTCGTCGACATATAAAGAGCGCCCTTTCCCTTACTTTTTTTCCCACCAACAAGAACCTTTTTCTACAATGTCTTTCAGAAACGCTTCCATCCGCATGGCCCGCCAGGCCACCGGCGCCGCTGCTAAGCAGATGGCTGCCAAGAGATCGCTTGCTGCTTTGGCTACCAGAGCCACCACCAAGACCACCGTCAGAGCTGCCCCATTGGCTACTCGTGGTCTCAAAACCATCAACTTCGGTGGCACCGAGGAGATTGTGCACGAGCGTGCCGACTGGCCCAGAGAGAAGTTGTTGGAGTTCTTCAAGAACGACACCTTGGCCTTGATTGGTTACGGATCCCAGGGTTACGGCCAGGGCTTGAACTTGAGAGACAACGGTCTCAACGTCATCATTGGTGTCAGAAAGAACGGTGCCTCCTGGAAGGCCGCCATTGAGGACGGCTGGGTCCCAGGCGAGAACTTGTTCGACGTCAAGGAGGCCATTGGCAAGGGTACCTACATCATGAACTTGTTGTCTGATGCTGCTCAGTCTGAGACCTGGCCTGAGCTCAAGCCCTTGATCACTGAGGGCAAGACCTTGTACTTCTCGCACGGTTTCTCCCCAGTCTTCAAGGACTTGACCAAGGTGGAGCCTCCAACCGACGTGGACGTCATTTTGGCTGCTCCTAAGGGTTCCGGTAGAACCGTGAGATCTTTGTTCCTCGAGGGCAGAGGTATCAACTCTTCCTACGCTGTGTGGAACGACGTCACCGGTAAGGCCGAGGAGAAGGCCATTGCCCTTGCCGTTGCCATTGGTTCCGGTTACGTCTACCAGACCACTTTCGAGAGAGAAGTCAACTCTGACCTTTACGGTGAGAGAGGCTGTCTTATGGGCGGTATCCACGGTATGTTCTTGGCCCAGTACGAGGTCTTGAGAGAGAACGGCCACACCCCATCCGAGGCTTTCAACGAGACTGTTGAGGAGGCCACCCAGTCGCTTTACCCATTGATCGGTAAGTACGGTATGGACTACATGTACGACGCCTGCTCCACCACCGCCAGAAGAGGTGCTCTTGACTGGTACCCAAGATTCAAGGACGCCTTGAAGCCAGTTTTCACCGACTTGTACGAGTCTGTGAGAAACGGTACCGAGACCCAGAGATCGTTGGACTTCAACGGTGCGCCAGACTACAGAGAGAGATTGGAGGAGGAGTTGGAGACCATCAGAAACATGGAGATCTGGAAGGTCGGCAAGGAGGTGAGAAAGTTGCGTCCCGAGAACCAGTAAGCTTACTGGGTGATTCCTGCCATGGTCATGAACGACTAGCAGGGCCGTTCAATTCTGCTCATGCCTTTTTTTATACTACAGGCTTTGGTTGAGGTATTTAATTGCATAGGACTATCTGTTTGTTGAATAAACAGTCCGACGATACGAGTGTTGTAGAGGGTAGGAGTGGTAGTAGGAGTGAACATTGAGCAGTGGGTGTTCAAATAAAGGAAGGTATGAATGACTCCATTACGAGTGAGAAGAGGGTTTGCATGAAATATGAAGCTTAATGAGTGTGAAAGCTAAGATGTAATCTTTTGTTGTATAGTGTGCTTTCTTGAGAACCTGATAGCTGAGAGAGTGGAAAGTGATAGCTGAAAGTGAGGAAGTGATAGCTGAGGGGGTAAAGTCTATGGTAGTAAGGTTGAACGAGTCGTTTTCTGTTACCCTGATCTGCGGGAAAACGCTTAAGGTAGATGTTGTATCTATTGAATGGGTAGTCAGTATGGCTGTGTAGAGTTGACGAATTGAAATAAATGACCCAAAATAAACGATCTCAAATCAAAGCAGAATTTGAATCGGAAAAATTGATTGCACTATGGGTGGGCGCCGATTTCGCTGGTATAATACTACGTGTTACCGGGTTTGTGGCCTGAATGTATACTGAGCAATGGCTGAGTATGGCATTTTTTCGGTGAAGTCATACTGCTTTCTCGTTATTCTGCACAATGATAGACTCACTGAGGCTCATTGATTTACTTTTCTCCGCCTACAACTAAGCTATAATTCAGTATGGAGGAAGACGACGACGCCTGGTCTTACTCATTTCCACCTTCCACGGACCTTCTTCCTTTGGAGGGCGAAACCGCCGGAGAGAGCCCGAATGGCATTATCGGCATAGGCCCGAAACCTGGGGTTGAACTGCCACAAGGCCAAAAACTCCTGAAGATCTCCACCAACAAAGCAGACATTATGCTGTTTCGGTCCGTCGGGACCGCTCTGCCGGGACCGTCCTCGGCGTCTTTGGGAAAAGGAAGCGGCTTCGTTCCCAAGGCTGTGCCGGCCGATCCTCATACAACGAAGAAAGATGCCAGCTCAGTGATGTCCAAGGAGGGGTCTACGAACGCACTTGCGGAAGCTCCAGGTAGCCCTCCGCTCACGCCGAAAACAGACCTCAGTAACTCCATCAAAATATGGCAAAAACAGCAAGAGCAAGACTCGCAGAGTGCCCAGTTGACAGAAATGGCAGCAGCAGCGGCCCTCGAAAACTCCGGCGAATTTGCTGCTTCGCCAAAAATTATAGCCTACAGAAAGGGCCATAAGAAGACCGTATCGGATAGTCTTGGACCGGCGTTTGTCGACCAGCAGAACGAGCTAGATAGAGATAGGTTTGACCCCAGGTTGTATGTGGCAGACAAGTATAAGGAGACGCCGTACCGCTACGCCACGATGAAGAGAAATGTGGATTTTCACCAGCTATTCCGCAGTCTCGATTTGACCGACAGGCTCTTGGACGACTTTGCGTGTGCCTTGAGCAGAGAGATCTTGCTACAAGGAAGGCTTTACGTCACTGAGCACTCGATCTGCTTCAATTCGAACTTGTTGGGTTGGGTGACCAGTCTTGTGGTTCCGTTGGAGGAAATCAAGAGAATCGACAAGAAATCTACCGCAGGGCTCTTTCCCAATGGAATTTCCATAGAGACCGCAGATGCAAAGCACAACTTCGCCAGTTTCCTTTCTCGGGATTCGACATACGACTTTCTTAGAACGGTCTGGCTGGCTTCCACAGGAAAAGACCAGGCTGAGCTAAACGCAGCTACGCCTTTGCCTGTCAAGCCCAAGGATCAACCGTCTTCCAGTTCGGAAGGAAAGATCGATTCCTACATCAAGTCTATAGATGGGGACGATGGTTCAGATACAAAGGGCGATGGATTAAATGGACTGGACCCCTCAGACTCGGACAGTGACGAGGAAAGCGATTACAGTAACTCGGAGACGCCGCTCGACTCTCCCGAAACCGAAAACAGCGTGGAAGATGCCGTTTCCCAAAAATCAGAAATTGTCTCAACAAAAATACAACGCTTGAAGCCAGAGAGTTCCTACAAGAACATGGGACCCGAAACGCATCACCCTACGACAGTGGGCAAGAAGTTCGAAGACGACGAATACGAAAATGAGATATGCCTGGCCACCATTTCGGCGCCCATGGGCACGGTTTTTGATATCTTGTTCGGAAGCAACGACACCAGTTTCCATTCGAAGTTTCTAGAGTGCCATGATGCTTCCGAGATATCGGAATACAACGACTATCACCCCATGGAAGACGACCCCACGAGATTGGAGAGGAAGTACATCTACAAAAGGGCGTTGGGCTACTCAATCGGACCCAAGTCCACTCGGTGTATTGTGAGTGAAATCATCGAGCACCTCAATTTCGCTGATTATGTTGTACTTCTTTCAGTGACGTCTACGCCAGATGTACCTTCAGGAGGAGCCTTTACCGTCAGAACAAGATACTATTTCTCTTGGGGTGAGGCCAATACTACCAGGGTCAAGATTGCGTACTATGTAAAGTGGACCGGGTCGTCGTGGATTAAGAAAATGGTGGAGAGCCTGACACAAGCAGCACAGGCTGCCGCTGGCAAAGAGCTTATTGAAGCGTTACAAAAAGAGATATCTGAGCACACATTCGCTGCGTCAGGTCCACCAGCTCTCAAGGCTGATGTGGAAGCGGCAGAAAAGCAAGAGGTTGCTGCTCCAGAGCCCAAGGCCGTCAAGCAAAAGAAAAAGAAGGAGAAGGCAGCTTTCAGCAACTCCACACTCAGTATCATCGGCATTATTGGCGGTGTTCTTCTATCCGTGCTTTTTGCAATACAGCTCAAGCTAATGCTCGATATTCTGGAAAGCAGGGCGTTGATGAACAAACAGCTTGCGCTTACAACACATCTTCTAGGTGCTCTCCACACGAAGGATAGAAATGTTCACAGCGATCCCAATGGCGAGGCATTCTGGAATTCGGTTGCACAGCTCGAGGGCAGGACCTTTGGCAAACACGAGAGAGCATCCTACTTGGCTAAACAAGCGCTTCTCTTGTATGGAGATGACAAAAAAGAACGGCCCAGAATGCTTGGTCTCCTATGATATGCTATATACGAAGATAGGCTAATATTTACAAAGTATTGGCACCGCCTGAGTGCCTAACAAACACGGAGCTTGCCATCGACACCCTGCAGCTCTCTCCGCTCGACAACGTCCATGTCCTCGATGGTGTGGGCGACGATCTGATCGTTATTTTCGTTGAGTTCGAAGATGAAGATACCCAGCACAACTCTCTCCAAATCCGCCTCCTCCTTTCTGAGGCCAATGATGCCCTTGGTGAGGTCGGCCAATGACGAGGAAATCAGCCAGTTGTAAGGGTTCTCCTGAGCATCTACGAACTTGTCTGTGTCGATCCTAGACCATCTGTGACTACCAAGTTTGGCATCCCCAGTTTTATGGCTGCCGTTGACCTTCCTCTGCAAATGTGTGCATCCTTCTGGGCAGGTGGTCCATCTCACAAAAACCTTCTGTGAGTTCGGGTAGATACAGGGAAAGTCCGAGGCGGTGGTGGTTCTCAAGTTCTGGATGTGAAGCTGAACATTGGGATTCACCACAACCGAAGTCATGAACAACTGGAGGGCCTTGCATGTAGCGTAGTAGGATACGTGGCCCTTGATATTGGGCAAGAAAGCGTTCATTTGGTCGAAGTGGGATGGACAGATTCGTAGCATAATGTCGTGCAGTAGGAGCCTTTTGGGCAAGGTTTCGTGGACCATTTTCGGCACAAGCAGGCGTATTTCGTCCACAATGGAGCCCAAGTTAGCCCTTTTCTCCTGTTCCTCGGGATCAACGTCGTTTTCAGCCAGGAAGGCAACCAGGCCCTGGGGTAGTCTATTAGTGCAGACTAGACTGGGAGCCAAAGGCGGAGAATATGGGTTTTTTAGGGCGGCCAGCGCCAACGGACGGAGCAGTTTCCCAAATACGCCTGTTTGTTTAAGCGATAGCAGGCAGCGCCGAACTGCGGAGCTCATGGGGTAAGATGGTAGGTGGAAGTGGTGATGTTGATGTGCGAAAATGCTCTGTACCAGAGGTTGGAAGATGGAATGGGGTGAGATGGTGAGGGAAGTGGAGGGTATTGAAAATGTTGGTATGAGGGTCTTGGTGATTTAAAAGGTCTTTGAATATTGAAGGAGTAGGGAGAAGATGTTAGGTTGATTTGATCTGGTTTGACCGGGTGTGTACCAGCTTCTCATGAAGATGGAAGAAGGTGGATACATTGTGGAGTAGAATCGGGGTAGGGGTGGGTCAGGATTGTGATCAGATTCGCAATTCTTTTGAAGAATGGAAGAGGTTTTGTTTAAATTAAATCCTGAATGTTGTTTTTGGAAGTTGGTCTTGCATTTTGCAGCCATACCCTAGGAATAGAGAGAAGCGGAGGTCTAAGCACTCCGAATGGGAAGCACCAAAAACGAAATCGGCTGGGTTCTGACCAGTCTCTTTAAATTTGGGGACCGTTTTTTAGGGAAATTGGCGTTCTCAATTGGAGAACCTACAGCCGCTTGGCCCCATAGTAAGCTGATCAATCGACTTACTGGCCAATTCATAGACTTTTTGCATTTAAATCTTGGAATATAAGGAGCTAGGCATCTGCTTCTTCACTAGACTACGATGAACCCGTGGTAACTATCATCTTGTGTACCAAAATCGTCATTATTACAAGCCATTTAAAGCCCTGTTTGCAGCCACCAGGTAGTGTTGGAGTTTCATCGGCAATTTATCCTACAACTCTCATCTTTACACAATTATCTATACAGAGCACTAGTCAATAGCACCTACTGCTTCTCCAAGGGGGTCAAACGCAAGTATGGCTTGATGATACGGAACTTGGGGAACAAGGTCTTGGCCTCCTCGTTGGAAACAGAGGGGTGCACAATGACATCGTCACCAGGAACCCAGTTGATAGGAGTGGTCACTCTGTGCTTGTCTCCGGTCTGCAAAGAGTCCAACACTCTCAACACCTCGGCGGTGTTTCTACCGGTGGAGGCAGGGTAAGCCAAGATCAATCTGATCTTCTTGGATGGGTCAATGATGAACACAGATCTGATAGTCATTTGAACACCCTTGTTGTCGATGTTGGTGGCATCCTGGTAGTCAATCATGTCGTAGGCGTGAGCAACCTTTCTCTCAGGGTCGGCAATGATTGGGAAAGACAACTTGGAGCCGGTGATCTCGTCAATGTCCTTGATCCAAGCCTTGTGCGATTCGGTGCCGTTGGCAGACAAACCAATGAGCTTGGTGTTTCTCTTCTCGAACTCGGGCTGCAACTTGGCAAAAGCACCCAACTCGGTGGTGCAAACTGGGGTGAAGTCGTCTGGGTGGGAGAAGAGAATGGCCCAGCTGTCGCCAATGAACTCGTGGAACGAGATGGGGCCGTTGGAGGTCTCGGAGGTGAAGTCAGGGGCAACGGAGCCCAATCTCAAGGTGGTTTTTTCGGTCATTACTTTTTTTGGTTCGATGGTGGAAATTGTGGCCACAGAGCGTTTTTATACCGCAGACAGGCTGCTGGAGAATTCGCAGCCATTGAGCTGCAATCACTCGCTCTCACGTGCCATCACTTTATTAATGCACCCAGTTGCACCCAGCCTTTGCTTGACGCCCAAGAAATTCAAAGCAGGAGGTTTTAATTATGCGGTGGGCGTTGACTTTTTTTGTTCCTAGTCCAATGGTATTTTTTTGGCCGAGACGTGCCAAAGTATATCATTTTCTTCAGTCTCTCAAGTCTCTCTTCGCTTGCGCGAGAATTCGTCAATATGCACTGGCAACGGTAGAATACCATTGTTGATGACTCCACAGTTTGCATTCTGACGAGCTCAATTGCTTGACCAAGTGGGTTATTTTTTGAGGGTTTCCGATCGGGCATGAGAATTGGTATGGTGGCTGTTTGGAATGTTTTCTTGTCGTGGTTGGTGCCAGGTCCTCTGTAATCGGTGATGTATTTTTAACTGATATCTTCTTAGAGTAAAAAAAACTGTATCGTTCAAGTGCCGAACGTTACTGGAGCTCTTCGATTGTTGCATCGATCATAATATGCTCTTTACTGGGATCTATTGCCTTAAAATCGTGTTGAGGTCCTATATCCTCATACGTTGTATACCCTCAAAACTCCAATTGGTTTTATCCTTTTGGGTCAATTGCGATCGTTCTGTTCAAATTTTTGTTGTTTGTCTCTCCTGTAGAACGATTCTCTCTGCAATTCGAGTCTTTCGTAATCTGGACGATCTGCATTTGATTCTCATGCACTGGCCATTCTCTGCACCTGAATACTTCTTCCAGAACTCCGCTGCAATTCAAATCCCTACTGTTTGACTTCGGCAAATCAAAGCTGGTCAGTACTCGTCTCACCTTCGTCCTCCCCCTTCTCTAGCTGTAGGTCGTCCTCGCCGTCAACGTCCACCCCGAAGTCCTGGAGCGTCTCGCCCATTTCGCTGATCCATTCACTCCGAGGCATGCGGCTGCGAGGGTCCAAATACTTTTTGACTAGCGCAGGGCTCTTCAACTCTCGCAACTCATCATCGGTAAGCTCTTTGCCCGAGAAGTCCGTGGATCCTCCATCTGGCGGCCAGGGAAGGTTCAATTGATCGTCGTCGTCGTTTGTAGCAAATTCGTAGCCGTTGCCGCGGGGCAGACCCCAGAAGAGGATGAAGCTCCATGGATACCCAAGCGCATTCACGATATTCTGGAAAAAGCCAAGATCATAGGGAAAGACCACGTCGTCCGGAGTGAATGCCTCGGGAATAAGCAGCGCTTCTGCCTCCTCCGCCTCTTCTTCAAGCTGTGCCAATGACGCGTCCTCGTCCACTTCCAATGGATCTCCATTGTAGTACCTAGCACTGGCATTCCATGAAGTGAGCTCCGGGAGCTCCTTGCCATGCACTTGTTTGTAATTCTGCCTGATCTGGTACCAGAGCCGCTCGGTGTGGAACTGGGACTCGATGCGCTCCATCTCCCAGACCTCGATCTGTGTCTTTCCACTGGCGATGTGGAAAATACACCGAAGCGTCAACACGAAAATGGCAAAGAAGACAAAGCCATCCACCAAAAGAAGCACTATCACCGCCGCAAGCTCCGAACGGTCCACTAGGTACGCGGGGAGATCCCTGTCCTCGTAAAACTCATACGCCTGCAACGAGAGTCTGTAAAACGTGTATGCTGTTCCTCCAAGCGTCCAGAACAAAAACCGCATGAAGTGGGGCGTGTTTCCGTGTCCCACGCAGTTGTTAGTCCATGGACAGTGGTGATCCATCCCCAAAACACACGTCTGGCACTGCTTACAGTGGTGAGTTCTGGGTGGTTTGTAGAGATTGCACTTATTGCACCACACTTTCCAGTGGTTTTTCTGGGGTTTATAGTCTTTGGGTGGAGATCCAGGCGGAGTGATAACCGCTAGCAAATAGGAAAACCCCACGGCGACCATAAGGCAATAGTACGCGAGCTGACCTTCTGGAGTCATATGGTGTTGAAACACAAAGTGCAAGGAGCCGATGCCGATGCCCGAGATAAGGAGCGAGGGGATCTGAGGTTAGCAAGATTTGAAAAAATTTGGAATTATACACATACGGCCACGCCGAGCCAGGGCCATTTGAGCTGCCACATAGTGAATATGATGTAGGTGAAAATGTGCGATTCGATATGGAGAGTCCGAAAGTGCCGCTGAGCGGAGGATGCGTCTTTTTTTTTTTTCTGAAAGAGTGAAATTTTTGGATGGCTGTTATGGAGCGTGTTGTAATTCGAGAGGATCAAGCTTGAATTCAGTGGAGGAGGGGGAAGTTACGGATCATGCTAAGGTATAAGTAGAGATGTAAGTAGACTGGAGGAACGAGCGAAAGAGGCGGTATTAGCGAAGAGGGAAGAAATGAAGCGATTTCAAGAAACACGTTAACTTGACGATTTTTCGGCAGTTGTAATGTTCCATAATGCCCGATAGATGGCTACCCCCAGAGGTCCACGTCTCAGCCGGTTCACAATTGCAGGGCACAAAAGAGGTGGACTTCTTGCAGATGGGAAGCATTTAGTATCGGAGGAACATATTTTGTTCCCAATTCAGGAAATCTCCCTTTTTTTTTTGTGGTATCAGCTCAAGTCTACTGAGGAAGACTACAGGATAAAGATGTGGTCACAACCCACTGATAAAGCCTACTTGGGGGGTCGAGCAGGCACAAAGTCATAGAAATGTATTTCCGTTTATGACTTGTGTTTCACTAGAACCTGAAATGATATTAGATTGTGGGTATGCATGGACCAGTTGACTGGAGGTAAAGACATCTTGCAGCCATCACGAGCCACTATTTCATACATTTGAATTTACAAGCTTTTTTGTCCTGAATCAATCGGTTTTGGATAAAAACTGAGGATTATGGACTTGATGATTCTGGCTCAGAGCGAGATACTCACCTTCCTTTGCCCCCTCAACTCAAATCTCAAGACGAACGCAAGACAGCGTGATTTCCTGAAGCTTCGAGTTTTCTTCCAGAATTGGGCTTTTTTATGTGGTAAAAAAGCCCATACTTCTTGAGTGCTTTACTGAAAGTGTTGACCCAATATAGCCTCGCTCACTCTGATGACACTCCACGGACCCCCACCGTATACTTTGACACTTTCACCTAAGCTTAAAAAAATGTAGCTGTTTTAAAAATCACTCCGACTCCTACATTATTTCAATTTATTAAGAGAACTCCACTCCAAACTTCCAATGCTGGTCACATGACCTCACTAGCTATGTTCTCAAATATCGACAGTGGCGATCTCTATACTCCAACGATAATATGGTATGTCAATTGGAACCCCTGCCACAGTGAAATACTAACATCCAGACCTCCATTGGTACCGGCTACGACCTTTCAAACTCGGTTTTTTCCCCCGATGGCAGAAACTTCCAGGTGGAGTACGCCATGAAGGCAGTGGAGAACGGAGGCACTTCCATAGGTATCAAGGCCAAAGACGGGATTGTTTTGGCCGTGGAGAAAATCATCAACTCCAAATTGCTTGTTCCAGGTAAAAACAAGAGAATCCAGACCATAGATAGACACATTGGTGTGGCCTATTCTGGTTTGTTGCCAGATGGACGTCATTTCGTCAACAGAGGCCGTGATGAGGCCGAGTCGTTCAAGAACATATATAAGACGCCTGTCAGCATTCCCCATTTGATGGACCGTTTGGGTATCTACGTGCAAAACTACACATGCTACAACTCTGTGCGTCCATTTGGTGTGGTTTCCATTGTGGGCGGTGTGGACGAAAATGGGCCTCATTTGTACATGATTGAGCCCAGTGGGACGTACTGGGGCTACACGGGTGCTGCTACCGGTAAGGGAAGGCAAACGGCCAAGTCTGAGTTGGAGAAATTGGACTTTGAGAATTTGACCGTCAGAGAGGCTGCCAAGCACGCCGCCAGAATCATATACCAGGCGCACGAGGACAACAAGGACAAGGACTTCGAGTTGGAGATGTCGTGGTGCCTGACGGACGAGACCAATGGGTTGCACCAGTTTGTGCCTGAGGACTTGTTCGAAGAGGCGGTCAAGTTTGCCAAGGAGGACGACGAGGACGACGATGAAGACGAGGACACCGAAATGGCCAGCTAGTGTAGAATGATAAAACGTAATGACGATGCGAGTGTAGGAGCGGAGGTGACACAGCCCTATCAGTTGGTTGTCTTGAAGGCCCCTCAGGGTGCAACTTGAAGAAGAATATAGCTATTGATTGTGAAAGTAGTCCTTAGTGCTGGAAGCGCTTGACAGCTCTACCAATATCAAGTATGTTTTTTGGGTATGGCTCATTTTTGGTGTCTCTCAAAGCACTATTTATGGAGGTAGTCAAGTTGCAACTCATGGAGCCAAAAATTACAGACTTTCTCTAAATTGAAGACATCATCCCAAAGAATTTAAATTGACCTTTGAAACTATTTCAAAAAGTCAATCTAAGTCTTCAGATTAAAGCACACTAATGAGTGGCTGCGAAATAGTGTACAACCTGGATAAGCAATGCACCTTTCACATCCAACAAAGTTAAATCCATGAAATATAAAATGACCAAGACACCTCAAAGCTTTCTTGAACCACAGAAAGCAATGCCCGAAAAGTATCCAATATCAGACCCGATGGTCTGGGGTAATTGGGTGCGAAAAGTAAACATCACCATTCTGCAACTACTACGTTGATTCTCCGTGAACACAACAATTCTGCTATGAAGAGCTTAGCCGACACGGCAAAATCTGGCATTCTAGCCAATAGCAGTCAAGCACTCGGGTCGCTGGTGCCCCTGACCCAGCTGAGCTCATTTCTCACAGATCCTTCCAGATCAGCAGCTCCAAGTAACCAAACAGAAGACGAGTCTGAGTTTGATGACTCTGATGATATGGCAGAAAACAGCGTGATTAAACACTCTTCCAAATCGTTCTCGCTTAGCTCCCCCAATCGCCCTGTCCTGTCCCCTTTTGTGTCTCCGCCACGAGCAGATGGGAGCTCAAGACGTTCGAGCCAGGATATGCATAGCCAGGATTTCCAGAACTCGTCTTTTATGAACGACACGAAAGAGCAGTTCGACTTGGCCATCGACCTAGACGACGGAAAGTTCACACAGAACGCAAGAAAGCTACTGCTGTGGCTCCTGACCAATGGGGAGCGCAAAATGAGCTCGATTCGAAAGGCCCTGGCGTTAAATCAGCCAAATTTGGGCACCGTCGACTCCGCTTCCACTCAGAAACACGAAGAATTGGCGAAACAGCTTACAGATTGCAAGATCCAGTTGAAGTTATACGATAAGTTCCTCCAGGACTTGATAGACAAGAAGCAGATTGACGCAGGGGATATCACCAACTTTCACGAAACATGGGAGGAGAAAGAACTGACTGTGGCCAAGCTTCGACAGGAGAACGAGGAAATGGCGTCGTTGGTTGAAGATTTGTACGCTAATCTCGAGGAGAGCCAGGACAAATGGCGTCAGGCGGATAATAGAGCACACGCATTGCACAATTCATTCGAAGATTTGAAGGAAGAGATTTCAAAGCTTCTTCTGGTATCTGGTATTCCAGAGAAGTTGGTTCAACACAACGACTCTGCCTCATACATAAACCTGGCTATTCCGTTGCTTCGATCACTCATTGACTCTGAAAGCTCTCGTCAGGAAGTAGCAGAACTCGAGGAAAGAATTCAGATTTACGAGAAGGAAGCTAGGCTGACTGAGGAACTTCTAGGTCAGCAAACAGAGGAGATCGCCTCATGGAAAGCCAAATATAGTGCTCTTGAGCTTAAGGTGGAAGAGCTCCAGGAAGCTGTGGACACGACGCCCAAGAAGTTTGGCAAAGATGTCGAGGCAAAATTTGAAAAATACGAAGCAATGATAGATGATCTACAGCAACAAATCAACCGGCGGGCAGATAGTTCTGTGGCAGAAAATACAGATTATGAAGAGGACGCTATGAAGAAATTGACCCGTGTTCGACAAGACTATGACGATCTCCATCGCTTACATGAAGATTTGAAGACAGAGCTTACCTCCACGAAGCAAAACATGAGCTCAACCATCAAGTCGCTCACTCAGCAGCTCAACAATAGGAAAAATGAGCAGCTTGCACTTCGTGACCAGGTTGCTGAGCTAGATAGTGTGAAAGAACGACTCAATACCGCAGTTGATAAGCAGAGACTGCTTCAGTCCGAGAAGACAAAGCTCTCATATAAGGTGGAAGAGCTAAATCAGGCCAAGTCGAAGCTCCAGAGCAACATAGATGTTCTTACGGAGAAACTACAAGATGCCCATCTCGACAATGACCTAAGCCAGCCAGGAGCCGAAGAAGCAAAGACCAGGTTTCACCAGCTCTACGAATTTGACATTGAGCAGCTTAGTAGGCTCGGCGACACTTTCGACCGTTTGGTGGATGACAGCTCCATCAATGAGCCTATCGAGAAAATCAGGACCATCAAGAACTTCCTCAGTACAAGTGATGTCTACATTCTCGACTACTCGGAAGATGTGATCTCTGATTTAATTCTGTGCCACAAAACGCTATTTCAATACTTTGCTAGGGTTGCTGATCTTTCTGTTGACGACCACATCACACTCTTGTTGAAGAGAGAGCAAAAAGCCAAAGAGAACGATCATCATATCGAGAAATTGCAAAAACGAATTCTGCAGCTTGAAAACCAGAACGACGAGCTTTCGAGGCATGTTGAGGCTGGCAACAACAACCCGGAGTATAATCTCAGACTTGAAGAGCTTACTGCCAGATGGAAAACCGAACGAGAAGCCAGAGTCTACGAGAACAAGCTGGCTAAGAGAAGATTCAAAGAGCTCGAGGAGGAAATAAGTCGCCTTCGCGACGCTATGGGAGACACAACAAATCGGGAGTTTTAAACTCTGATAAAAAAAAAAACTAAGTTACCAGATCCCAATTCACTAAGACCTCGAAAATGTGAGAGCACTTCTCAGGTTGGTTGCAAAACACGATCCAGGATGGACACCCGTGCACCATCGCCATACTAAAAAAATTTTCCAGAGTACAGGCTACATCAACAAGCTTCTCCGTATAATGCCAGCTCCTACTTACGAGGAACTCGAAAGAGAAGTGTCAGTTGACGACCTTGACTTCTCCGACTTGGAGGCGAAATATGCCGTCAGCTCCAACTTGGGGCTCGACAACTACGTTGTTGTGGACGGTACTCCAAGAGCTCCAGCTTCCAAAGCTCCATTGTTGGAGAAGGTTTTGAGAAAGTTTTTGAGCAAAGCCGGAGAAATTGTCGAAGGCGAGGCTGGTTTGTACCTCCCAGTGGAGGACAACATGACGAAGGGTTACGTTTTCGTTCAATACAAGAAGCCAGAGAGCGCTACTGCAGCCGTTCAGACTTTCCACAACAAGCCTTTCGATGCAAAGCACAAGTTGCTTGTCAACAGATTCGCCGATGTCGAGAAATACTGCAATGAAGGTAATGTGACCGACGAGTTTGTCGAGCCAGAGATTCCTCCCATGAAGGAAACCGGATACTTGAAGTCTTGGTTGCAGGACGAGGCTGGTCGTGACCAGGCTGCTTTGCACTTTTCCGAGACTGTTGGTGTTTACTGGACCAACAAGAAGGTCGACCCCAAGGCTGTCACCGAGCCAAGAAAGGGCTTCACCTCCAAATACACCAAGTTCTCTCCAAAGGGTACTTACTTATTCTCGATTCACCCACAAGGTGTCCAGTCGTGGGGTGGTGCTAACTTTGAAAGTATCAGCAAGTTCGTGCACCCTCAAGTTCGTTTGATTGACTTCTCCCCTAATGAAAAGTACATGGTGACTTTGTCCCCTGCTCCAATCACGATGCCCACCAACGCCGAGGAGGCCGCTAACTCTCCATTCGGCCCTGAGTCTGAAGGCCACAAATTGGTCATCTGGGACTTGACCACCTCTGAGGTTGCCAGAACCTTCGCTTTACCTCCTCATTTGGAGAACCAGAAAGACATGCCATGGCCTCTCGTGAAGTGGTCTTTCGATGACAAGTACTGTTGTCGTCAAGGTCCAGATGCCTTGGCCATCTACGAAACTCCTTCATTTCAGTTGTTGGACAAGAAATTGGTCAAGATCGATGGTGTGGTTGACTTTGAGTGGGCTCCAGCCGCTGTACACTTATTGGGCTCCAGGGATGCCTACGGTGAGCATGTTTTGTCTTACTGGACACCCGAAACCGCTAACCAGACTGCCAGAGTTGCTCTTATGCAAATTCCCTCGAGGAGGGTGCTCAGAACCGTCAACTTGTTCCAAGTCAGTGACTGTAAGATGCATTGGCAGGACGAGGGTAAGTTCTTGTGTGTGAAGGTCGATCGTCACACCAAGTCTGGTAAGACGTTCTTCTCCAACCTTGAATTCTTCAGAACCACCGAGAGAGATATTCCTGTGGAGAAGTTGGAGTTGAAGGACGTTTGCATTAACTTTGCATGGGAGCCCACTTCGGACAGATTCGTCACCATCAGCAGATTGGACGATGGCAACAATAACCCCGCCATTCCAAAGAACGTCGTTTCGTTCTACTCGACGGAGCCTGCCACGAAAAACAAGGCTGCCAAGTTCAAGGTCCTTTCAAAGGTTGAGAACAAGCACTCCAACACGCTCAGTTGGTCGCCTAAGGGTAGATACATTGTCGTTGCTACGATCGCCAAGTCTTCTGGTGAGTTGGAGTTCTACGACACCAACTTCGACGACGAGGTGACCAAGAAGCCTGTTGTGAAATTGCTCAAGGCAGAGAAGTTTGGCGGTATGACTAACATTTCTTGGGACCCATCTGGAAGAACCGTTGCCGCGTGGTCCTCGTCTTGGGTTCATGCCATCGAGAACGGCTACAAATTGTACGAGTTCACCGGAGAACAGTTGAGAGACGACTCCATGGACCAGTTCAAGGACTTCATCTGGAGACCACGTCCAGCCTCTATGCTCACAGCTGCCGACCAGAAGAAGGTCAAGAAGCAGTTACGTGAGTACAGTGCCCAGTTCGACGAGATCGACGCCATGGAGGCCGATGCTGCTACCAGAGAGGCCATCTTGTTGCGTCGTAGACTCCTCGAGGAATGGAAGGAGTACCGTGGCAAGCACGCCCACAAGAAGGTCGAGGACCACGACGTGGAGGCCGAGATTGTCGAGGAGATCAAGGAGGAGATCATCGAGGAAACCGAGGAATTGGTGGAGTAAGTGCATAGATTATACAGTTAATGGTAATGCGACTAGGAATATATTTACAAATGCTATGTGGGGCCCGAGCTAAGCGCTCTTGGGGGCCCTGGTCTTAAGTTGGAGACCGTGCCACTGGGCAATCTCGTCCTTCAAAACCTCGTTGACCAACCGGTGCTGTTTGATCATAGGAATGCCCTTAAATTGGGAGCTTTCCACGGTGATGGCGAACATAGAACCACAGCCGCCCAGAATGTCTCGGACCTGCAACGTCAGCGGGTCAAAGTGGTCTTTCAAGATATCATAGATCTTCTGTTCGTAGGAACCCATTGGTTCGATAGTCAGAAACAGTCTCCAGGCGGGGAGCCTCAGCGTTAGCGGGAGCTGTCTGGTAGAGAGTCTGAGTGGAGCTCTGAGAGCGATTCTGGGCACAAATCGCAACATGAAGGGGGAGTTTTGTGGTGGTAGCGAAGTTTGAATGTGAGTAGTAGCTGCGACAAATCAAAGATGCTGCTTAGTGATGGAGTGCAGACACGGCGAGGTAGTGGGAAGAGGCTGGAAGAGGGTGGAGCCAGGTGGGTTTTTATTTTAGTAGGTTAAGGGGGTTTTGGGGGTGGGAGTTTTTCTCTGGTTTTGCTGGAAACGGTGGGTTTTTTGATTATTGGCAGTGTTCTGTGAATGCACCGTGGAGGTTAGTTCGATGGCTGCGAAATGAGTAAAGTACTTGATGGAGCTTTAGTGGAAAACGCTGGTGGTCGAAACTAAGAATAATTTGATTTCTTTGGAGAGTGGAACGGATTATAAAGAAATGGAAAATGGTCTCGAAGTCGGTGGAGGTTCGTTTTTGTCGTGGCTTATTGGTAGAGGCAGCTAGTTCAGTATGAGTCCACCAGGGCCACCACCAAAGTCCCCAAATAGTAGTGATTAGCTCGTAACAGCAATTTAACTTGGACCACAAATTGAAATAATGAAGGAACACCTTAGATGAGTCCACAAGTGACTGGTGCTCATCACTATTCACGGAGACCAACTGCACTCAGACCCCACTGAATGTCTTTGAAGAAGTGGTCTTATGCCCCCTTGGACTTAACGGAAAGAATAAAAGAGACTGATTTTGAAAACTAGGATAGCCCCAAAGGATCTGCTGGGGAACTATTATGGTCGGTGAACCCGGCGCATAGTAATGGCTGCAAACTTGAAAAAGTATTTAATTAACACTGGCCTGTCCACATTTCTTTAAATGAAGGAGATATTCTGAAGTTTAATATGGTCAAAAGTTTGTTTCTATGCTATTCATCTTTACCTCTGCCGCCTCCACGGATTGATTTTATTCATGAGTACGCCAAAGCAATCCCCCGCAATCCCCCAACCGTTTTAAACGAGAATGATCACCCCACATCAAAAGTGAACTTCTTCTGATACGTCGGTTGAAGAAGCCCCTAAGACAGATAGGTCCTATGGTTCGACAAACTCGGTGAGACGTTCGGATGACTGACCGGAGGGCATCGTGAAATTCAACTGGAGATGTTATTGAGGGTTGTTTCTGTAAAAAATAGGCTCTTTACTTCATTAAAATATCAGTGTAAAAAAATACCATATAATACTATAATAGCCCAACGCCATCATCTACATGTCTCTCCTCACTCGACACCAGACTTCTTCCGACAAACGTCCACCAATGCATTTAAACAGCTCAAGACAACCAATCAAAAGAACCATGAAGAATCACCAAATTCCTACTAAATCCCTCTAAGAGCCTCCTGCCCCATTACGTCTCTGCACTACCACATTTCGCAGCCTACTACTTACTACATCAACACAGCACACTCCTACAAATCGCCATTGATGTCTTTACGAATTGTCATTTGTGGTGATGACGCAGTAGGAAAACTGACGCTTCTAGCGTCTCTCGTGAAAGGCAAGTTCGTGCCTTCAGTCCAGGGCATCATACCGCCAGTCACCATTTCCAAAGAAGACTATGTCGCCATGAGTGACCTGATCTCGGATGATTCCGAAATGGACGGTTCAGCTTCATCGCTTCTGCCTTATATTCCCCCAGTGACCGTCATTGTGGATACGCAGGCGTCAGACCGCATGACTCTCAATAAGGAACTCAAACAAGCAGATGTGATTCTACTAGTGTACCTGGACCACTACACGTACGAGCGTATACTATTGTACTGGATGCCGTTTTTCCGTGCTCTGGGCGTCAACTTGCCTGTCATTGTGTGTGCCAACAAAAGCGATCTCGATCTTCATGGACAGAGCGATAAACCTCTTTCATTCAAACAGCAGAACGCAGAGGAGTTCGTGCCGCTTGTGAACGAGTTCAAGGAAATCGAAGCGTGTGTCAGGTGTAGCGCTAAAACTAGCGCCAACGTCGTGGACGCCTTCTATCTTTGTCAAAGAGCAGTAACTCATCCGATCTCGCCTATTTTCGATTCGAAAGAGGGTAACTTGAAACCCGCAGCCGTGGAGGCGCTCAAACGTGTGTTTTTCTTGTGTGATGCTGACCAGGACGGCTATCTCTCCTTTCAGGAATTCTCCGACCTCCATTTGAAGTGTTTTGGGCACCCTGCCTCGCAGGAAGAATTCGATGATATTGTGCTCAGCCTCAGCAGTGTGATTCTCCCTTCTGAAGGCGATCCAAAGGGCATATGCGAAAACGCCTTCATCATCTTGAATAAGATGTATGCCGAAAAAGGCCGCCATGAGACTATCTGGGGCATACTACGGGCCTTTCAATACACCAACTCGCTTTCGTTGAACGACAAATTCCTCTTTCCCAGTATTGAGGTGTCTGAATACTCAAGTGTCGAGCTTAGTCCTCTAGGGTACCGCTTCTTTGTCGATCTATTTTTACAGTTCGACAAGGACAACGATGGAGGTCTTAACGAGGAAGAGCTCGCGAACTTGTTCTTGCCTACCCCGGGCATCCCCAAGCTCTGGAAAGAGTCTAACTTCCCGTCCTCGATCGTGTGCAATGAGAGAGGTTACGTCTCTTTACAGGGCTGGTTGGCCCAATGGAACTTGACTACCTTCCTTGACCACAAGACAACCTTGGAATATCTCGCCTACTTGGGCTTCGACGAGGGAAATTCAACAAAAGCCATCAGAGTTACCAAGCAACGTAAACTCAGGCAAAAACAGGGGAAGCAGTACCGCAGTCCCGTCAACGACAGAAATGTATTCAATTGTTTCATATTGGGTGCACCTCAATCGGGAAAAACCTCTCTTCTCGAACTGTTCATCAGAGGCACTTACAGTGAATATTACTCGCCTACAATCCAACCAAAAATCTGTGTCAAGGATATCGAGCTTCGGGGTGGTAAGCAGTGTTATCTCATTCTAGAGGAGCTAGGACAACTTGAGCCAGCCATTCTCGAGAACAAAAGACTTCTCGACAAGTGCGATGTCATTTGCTATACCTACGACTCTTCAGATCCCGACTCGTTCCAATACCTTGTTGATCTTCGAAAGAAGTTCCTGAAGAACTTGGACGAGATTCCCTCGGTATTCGTCGCTTTGAAGGCTGATCTCGATAAGCAGCAGCAAAGATCTGATGTCCAGCCGGAAAACTACACTAGAGACCTCTTTCTTGGTTCACCACTACACATTTCAAGTTCGTGGACTACCTCGTTGCATGAACTTTTCATACAATTGGTTGACGCTGCAAAAACACCAAGCATATCGACACCAGGCCTTGAAACACACCCTGATACGACTGACTTCGAAAATCTTAAACATTATCTCATCGCAGGAGGTGCCATTGGCTTCATGGCCGTCTTCTCTGTCTGGATATGGAGAAGTGCGCAGATTCTGAAGCGCTAACAGTGATATGAGTTTGGCACGCACTTTTTTTTATCAGAGATGCGCATCTCTAAGGCATCTCAACCAGGCATTTTTATCTACCACCGCTAATAATGTCCGACCAAAAAGAGTTCAAGCCGGTTTCGGTGAATAAGCCGATCCCCAATACATACGATCTCGGCAACTTGGCAACCTTCGATCCCAACCCCATGGACAACGCTCTTTTGAAGGATCCAGAGCAGAGAGAGGAGCACTTGGCTTCTGTCACCAGAGACAACTTGCAGCTTTTAATCAACCAGGTTTTGTCTTTGCCACTAAAGACAACTACAGACTCTCAGGGCACTTCATCGGGCCAGGACTCCACCATGACGCTCATACAGTTGCCAGAACCAATCACCCCGTTGCCTAGGGAGAAGGCCATTCCAAAGGCCAAGCCACCAACGAAATGGGAGCAATTTGCTGCCAAGAAGGGTATTAAGGCTAAGGCCAAGGACGGCAAGTTGGTCTACGATGAAGCCACCGGTGAGTGGGTGCCTAAGTGGGGTTACAAGGGCAAGAACAAGGACATCGACAACCAATGGTTGGTTGAGATTGATGAAAAGGCTAAGGGTACTCCAGATGAATTGATCGACCCCAGAACTTTGAAGCGTGCCGAGAGAAAGAAGTTGGTGAAGAAAAACGAGTTGCAGCACAAGCGTAACTTGAAGAACTCTCAGGTCTGAGCACCCGACGGGTTTGAGTGGCCAGACAAACTTGCATCTGTATCATAGCAATAAAAGCATAGGAAAATGAGAAGTAGATTGGTGAAGATGGGTAGATTGTGAGGAAGCAGTCATTGTTGAAGATGGGGAAGTATTGCCGATTTGTGCCTACTTTTCGACCATAATAATATTTAGAGAATATTCTAGGACAATTAAGTCTCTCTTCTGTGTTGCTTGATATGTTCCTCCAATTCTCTTCATCATGCAGCTATATGCTTCTCCTTTGCAGCCACTCACATTAATGCAGAAAGAGCCTACCACAAAATATGCCAGTTCTATAGAGTTTCCCTGACTGGATCAAAAACCAAACCAAGAAAACCCACTATTTCTAACCATTCTATACACTTTCCGGACTCATAATCTGATAAGCCCTGGACGCACCTTGTAACTCCGTAACTGCACCGAACATACGTCAATGCAGCTTTCAACCAAACCCCCAATAGAATTCTGTTAACAGGCTTCAATTCTAATGCAAAAACGGTAAGAGCCATACTAACTTCAACTCATTTCAACGAGCCCCAAAAATAAGCTTTTTTTTTAGCTGCTGGCTACGCTACTTCTCCACACACTGTCTGAGTCCCCACTAGCCACCTTTCAGGACATAGCCCAGCTGACCAATAGAAACACAAATTCCTAACTGTTTGTGCTACATAGACTATTTCCACTAAAAATTCCCGATCCTGAGCTCCACACACAACAGAATGGAAGCACAATGGTCGTCTGACAATGCTAGACCTGTATATAAGCGCCTGGGTACATTCGCAACTCCATGTCTCAAATGCTGTGAATGGAGTGAATCTTTCCTCATGAGCGCCTACGATCCGGACCAGTACCGGCCAATGATAGACGTATGTCAAATGTGTTCTATTTTTAGACAATGCTAACGCCAGGCTATTCTCAGTGTCGCTGACCTCGAGGAAATTACTGTAAAGAGGATCCGAAATGCTCTCCAGGAGCTATTCGCTGTGGACTTGCAGCCCCATAAGGTATGTACGAAATTACAAAAATTTGTGGAATTTACTAACAACCGCAGGAAGAAATTAAAGATGTCATTCTACAACGGTACTATAAGTTTCTAGATGAAAAGGAGAACAAGAAGGACGACGAGGAGAAGAAAGAGAGGGAGTACCAGGACCATCTTCTTGCCCAAAGGTTACTGAGGTCCGAGAACAACAGACCATTGACCCGGCGTGGCGGGTCCTCGAAAGTCGTGAAAAAGAAGGTTACAAAGAGAACTGGCAAAACTCCCAATACAGCTTTCAATAAGGAGCTAGTTCTCTCTCCGCAGCTTCAGGAAGTTGTCAAGAGTGAGCGGTTGAGCCGGCCTCAGGTAGTCAAGCAGATGTGGGCTTATATCAAGGAGAACAATCTCCAAGACCAGCTGGACAAGCGGAAAATCCACTGTGACGAGAAATTGAAGAATGTGTTCAAGAAGCTGCTGGTGGGCATGTTTGAGATGAACAAGATTCTCGGGGACCATTTAATCAAGGACGACGAGCTTCCGAACGGAAACGGGCATGAGGCGCTGAACAGCGAGGAAGAGACGAAGCCTGTTCTAAAACGAGAGACGGTTTCAGACGAAAGCGATATCAGCGATGTCGACGATTGAAATGTGTAATACTGTACCGATTATGTAATATTAGCAAGAGCAGGGCTGTAGGAGGTATGGAAGGCAGCTTTTTGAGAAAAATAGGAGAAAGGCAATGAGTCTTGGGATTGGAAGTCAATGAAAAGAGCTGATTCATTTGGTATACTTCGAGCCGGCATTGTAGACATTGGCCATGACCAAATTTTCTTACTGGCTAGAAATTAACATGGCCTCTTGCTTAGTGTAAGATCGTCCTATTTTTTCAATTTCCCAATCAAGAAGCAAAGCTTGACTGTCTGGAGACTGCGAATGGCTGCAACAATACAAGGGAGCCTCACATCCACAGTCCAACTCCGTTATTTCCCATCCAAAATGGTCCATCCCTCAAACCATTGAATAGCAACAAAATAAAACAAAACGCCAAATTCATAATTTTTTCAACAAAATACCGCAAGCCGTTCCCCCTCTTATTATCCATACGCGAGAATGCTGGAGACCATAAACACCATCGCCATATGCCGTCTACAACCACATAACTTCCACGAAGAACACCTCGACAAAAATACACATATGATTCCCAAGCACGTGGATCGAGGTTCCCGCCTGGATTCACTCAAACTGACGGTCGAGGATAAACTGCTTGAATCTGTTGATTTGAACAAGCTCTATGAACTGGTGCTAAAGGTTCTCTTGCTCGAGTATATATGTGAGGCCAGGTTCTACCAGACAATTCGGGCCAGCCCGGTCCTGCTGAAGAAGAATGTTGAGAGAAGATCGAGGTTCTCGAAAATAGAGCCAGACTGTGCTCTTCCAGGATATTTGATAGACGACCTCAAGGCCAGGTTGAACAACGTAGCCATGAAGAAGAGCCACTACGACGATCTCACGAGGAGGTCGTTATTGCGGCTCTATGGCGACATGCTTGCTCCTTCGTTCAAAACAGACATCAAGAGAGCAAATAACGTGGACATTTTGGTGATGAAATTCGTCTCTGCTGCCAATAAGGAATTGCTCAAAGTGGGCCTGATCCCAACAGAGGAGATCAGCTCGAGGGTGTTTCAGCAGACAGACGAGTTTATAAAGATCATTTCTTCGTTGATCCAGAAGGACAAGAACAAAGACGCTTTATTGGCCAAGTTAGAGGAACACAAGGCTGCCTTGAAACCAGCCAAGCCTGAAGCCACCATGAAAGCTGCCGATAACGTTCAGTACGTGGAACCGCTGTACCAGGTATCTGATATGGATAGGTCTTCGGTGAGTTTGATGATGGAGCTTTTCAAAAAAGACCAGAATCAGCTACAGAGCGATATCATGCGGTTGAAGCCAACAGTGACACAGAAGACGCTCCATAAAGACGTGGATCAAGCGCTTTTCTACCTCAGTAAGGACATTGGCAGGTACTCCCCAAAACATTTCCTGTCTCATTCAGCATACGAGCAATGGAAGGAAAGAGAAACGGCCTTCTGTCAGCACCTCTACAAGAAGTTCCCAGTACCGGCCTCAATGAAGCTTTTACCCAATCCAGAATTACCAGCGGGTCTGGAGCTCTACATCATACCTCCCTCAGCGCATGTTACCAACTACTACACTCTTTTGACCAAGCTCTGTCTCCTAAACCACAAGCTGAAGACCACTAATTCCATGCTTCTTGAGGACGATGTTCTGCTTCTTTCCAACAAATCCAAAGATATCCTTCAAAGCTGTGCCAGAGTATGGCGTATAGATTTCCCGTCGCGTGCTGTGTCCTTGTTCAGCGCTGCTCACTTGGCAGGAATCCTCATAGACCCACTTTTCCAGAAGAATACGAACGAGTTGGGCCCTATTGATTTGGAAATGTCCAAGAAAATTTTCATGTCGTGTAAGCAAGTTGTTGAGGTCCAAGGCAAACTCGACTGGGATGATAAGCTCTCATGGTGTACAAAGGACCAGGAGCAATGGTTAAAATACATGGGCTACACCTACAGCGAAAATCTATACGGAATCAAAGACTGCTTGTCTATTATCATGAGCAAAACAGCAAAGCCTAAGTTTGGGCCCTACCTCGCTTTCCTAGGTGACTTTGTTGAGTCCGACGCTTTGTTCAACAGACTAGCCGAAACAGGTGCTGTTACGAAATGGGAACGAAAGCTCACACGAACACTTCTACGGATGTCTGAGTCCCTGTATGCTGATGTACTCAGAACCTTACCCAGGGACAATTCTTTATCGATTTTGCACATCCTTGACATCTCTGACGCTCTTGTCGAGAATATCAAGACGCTTCAGAAAAAATACAAAAACCCCCTTCTCGGTTTCCTCAACGTGAGCAAAACCTATGCTGCCGTCGTTACCGGTATGTTCGCTTCAGACGCTAAGAACATTTTGAAGCACATTGCCGCCAGCACTAAAGCAAGCGGCGAGTTCTTAAACTATGGCGATGCTTTGGAAGCCTACAAATCACTTTGTGAAATAAGAAGCATTCATGGTCAGGTTTCCTCCAAGAATGCGACATTCGACTTTGATCTCGAGAAGTTCTTCTTTCCACACCTTGAAGCTTGGGTCGCTGAGAGCGGTAACAAAATCCATGGGTTTGTACTCAAAGCCATAGAAGAGGATCTGTTTGAACCCATTGACATTGAGAACGATCAGAAGAAGTACAGTACCTCGGTTCATGATATCTTTACGTTCATCAAGCATTATCTTCTGATCCTCAAGGGATTAAATTGGCAGAACAATCTACAAGCTGCAAAGGTGTACACCATGTTGATGAAGAGTATATCCAATTGTGCATTATTGTATGCGAGTCGAATGAGTGAGATGATTACGGAAGATTTGAATGAGGAGGTGTTGGAAAAAGCGCCTGCCGTCCCAGAGACTAATGGATGGTTCGCTGAGGTCAAAAGTAAGGTAGCGAGCTACAATTTGAATAACTCAAAGGTGGAGGTTGAGGAGCCTTTTAACTTCACTTCAAGAACGTGCATCGGACTTAACAACATCGACGCCTTGATCACCCAGCTTGGCAAACTCGAAGAATTGCTCAATCCTGAGGAGGTTTCTCAGTTGATGGCGAAGCATGATCCCAGCTCTAGCCAAGTCTACACCAATCATATAATATCTCTCAGGGTCGTCAAGGCTGAAGATCTAAGGTCTGCACTGGAAAGATCGAGCATTCGCCCGTACTTGACACTTGTGGACACCAACGCTCGTAAGACCATTGTCAAGACTCGATCTCTCGATGGCGAAAACCCTGAATGGGACGAAGAGGTTGAGCTCGCGCTTGATGCTAATTCCTCAATGACGATGTCTGCTACTGTTTGGGAAGAAAAGCTTGGAACGCATGCGGTCTGTGGTCGAGCCTTGATGAGACTCGAGCCCAGGAAGTTCAAACATGATGGTATTCCTCAAGAGATCTTCCTCGATCTTGACCCCCAAGGAAGAGTTCACATTGAGATCGCTGTAGAAAGCGAGAGGGAAGACGCTATCTTTGCCATGGGTCGAGCACACAGAGCTTTAAAGAGAAGCGTTGAGCGCATCACAAAGCTTATTGTTGCCAAGTTTTCCAAGTTTATTAAGCTTTGCTTCTCTCGAAACTCGCTTAAATCGGTTTGTGGTACTAGCGGTAACGTTAAACCGTCGCAAGAGCAAATGGACGATGCCATGCTTCCCCTTTACAACTATCTCAACATGAATTTGCTGGTATTGGCACAATACCTCACCACTGATCTTTTGCATAAGGTCATGTTAGAGGCTTGGAATATCGTTGTTGCAAGTGCAGACGAGTTATTGCTTCCTAAACTTGCAAGTGCCAAAGCTCTTCGTCTAGCTCAACTCAAGAAATTGAAGACTGGGGGAAGCTCTGGTAACTTGATGGCATCAGGTTGGCAATCAGCTGTATCCTCGGCAATGGCAAACGTTACCAACTCTATGAGTGTTCTAGGATTCGGCAAGACTCTCACTAATAATGAAATCGAAACCGTGATTGCCTGGTTGCATTTTCTTTGTCTAGATTTCTTCCACAACGAGGGAAATGGACCACCAATTTACGATCTCAAAACCGAGCAGTACCAATCGATTTTATTAATTCCCGTCTATTACGACAAGAATTCAGATTTCCTTATCCAAGAAGTTGAGAGACTCTCCCCAGCATACCTCCAAATGTTACGTGACAAAAACAATGTCTTCATATCGAGCCATCCTGATGCCGACACTGCCAATTTGAGAAGTAGAGCAGGCTCAATTGCTCGAAGTCTGACAATCAGAGCCAACGCCACGGCTAAGGCTAGAGCTCGTGCTGCTAAGGAAGCTAAAGAGCTACTGTCCGATCCATTGGTGGCTCAAACATCTGCCGAGAATATAATTCTACGCCTTTTGCTCATCAAGGATGAGAAAGCATTTGTTGCCAAACGTGTTGAACAAAGAGAAAGATTAGCACATACTATCGCAACTGAACGACTCGCAAGAGCAGCTGCTGAAGGTACATTATTCAAATAAAGAGCCAGTTCATCATTAAAAGTATTCTCTTATCTATATGTTACAATGGGTTCAATTTTTTGTGACAAAGCTGACTCAAGCCGTTGGATTTTCCTGGTTACCCTCCGGAATCGTGGTGTCAGCAGCCTCCTCTTCGGCTCCAGCGTTGATCGTCACCTCCTCATTTGTAGTTTCATTCACGTCTTGTTGGATCGTTGTGTCGTTCGGATCGTGGTAAACCGTGGTATCAGCATCCACTGTTGTGTCAGGGTTAGCCTTGTTGGTTTCGGATTCACTTTGCTTTGATGGTTCAACTTGCTTGTCCTCCTGCTTTGGCGATTCAGCCTCAGCTTTGTCGTCCTCCTTCTCAGCACTCTCTGTAGTCTCGTCAGCATCTTTCATCTCAACGTCCTCAGCGTCCTTAGCAATCGACTTGTAATCAGCAGCGCCTTTCTTGAGAAGAATATTGAAATTCAGATTGAGCTTCTCAGCTTGCTCGTTACTAAGGTTTGCTTTCCAACCAAAATCGCTGTCGAGCAATTCTTCGAGGCTTTCAACCTTTTCCTCCTTCGTCAATGTAGGTTCTTTTTGCTTTTGTTGAACCGAATTAGAAGTGAACTCATCGTGAGCACCAGGCTCGAAGAAAAGACGGTATGAGTTCTCGCAGATAGAAACTCTGAGATCAGAGAAGGCCTTACCTTCGCACTGCTCTTCCTCAACGGCATCGATGAATGCCTTATGGAAAGGCATGTTGATTTTGGATGCTGGAACACCCTCTGTTGGGTGTGACATGACATAGGAGGTGACGTAATAGTTGTAGCTCTCTTCGGCGTTTTCATGATCATTGATCGTCAAATCGTCTAATGCAACGAATTCGATTGTAACAGAGTTCCCTGGCTCTTTAACGACGATCTTGAACATATTCTCTTCGTTGCTCATGAGAGACCTCACTTGCATACGGTATAAGATCTGATCCTTCGCCGTCGAAGCAGGTGACTTACGATCCTGCTCAAACAAAACGACCATTTCAGAAGTCTTGGAGTCGGTGATCATGGTGTGCATGTGCTTCACGAGAGCCTGTACAACCTTGTCGATGGTGTAGCATTTGTACGCCTTGTTACAGTAACCTTGACGTAAGCTCTCTTCAAACCATTGGTGCTCAATCTCGCCATCTAGCAATCTCTCAGTCAAAGACAACACCTGTTTGTAGCAATCCTTGGTACCAACCATTTGTACACCCATCTCCTCTAGCTGGTGAGACACTAGGTTGAGATCCTTAGCAAACTGAGGTGTCTTTCTGGCACTGATCTCTTTGGCAACCTCTTCATTCAATCCCTTAACCTCCTCGAGTCTCTCGTAAAGAGTCCTGAAGTGGCGGAAAAAAACGTAGATGGTAGTGTTGCAGAAGAAGTTGAACCTGTCACGCTTGTGCTCCCTAGACATATCATCGAGGGAGAAGTTGGAGGAAGCGGTTCTGATCCATAATTCACCCGACTTCTCGACTTCATCGGCAAGGTCTGGCTCCTCTGATTCACTTGCAGATGAGGCATCCTTCTCCTCTTTTCTGCTCTTCGATTGCTTTTTCAAGACATCACGCAACAAGTCTGGATCACGATTACGCTTCTTGGTGCTGGCAGAATCAGAAGATCCATTTTGCTCCACGTGGCTGCCATTGTCCTCGACATTCTTAGTTTCCGGTTCCTTACCACGTTCCTCGCGTGATCTGGTCGCCAAAGCTTCCTCGATAGTTTCTTGAGGAATGCCAAAGAAGAAGCCAGTGAAATATTTCAAGAAGGCACTCAATTTTTCTCTGTCGCTGCTGGAATAGTTTGAGGAATGGCTGATGAAAAACTCGGCGAGCTTTATGATGTCATAAACGACATCGAAGTCCTCGAATGTGTAATCAAGCTGCTCTTGTGGCTTTGGAGTCAATGGGTGAACTCTCTTATTTTGCTGCTCAACCTTAACAGTACTGATCTCACTGACAAGTTGCTTGGCTGTAAGAAGCTTCTTGTCGGCTTGCTTAAAAGTCAAACCCAAATGATCAAGAGACTTGTAGAAAACCTTCTGTTCCATTTCTCTCCAAACCTTGTTCCATTCTCTCTGGGCTCTCTTCCATTCCTCGTCCTTCTGCTTCAATCTCTTCAAAACGACTGGCACAGCAATTGCTGGGTTCTCATGAAGAGCGTCAATGACCTCAAAACCTCTGTCCCTGTCATAAACCTTTCTGATAACCTTTTTGTAAATGGTTTGCGAAGTGTGCCCCAAACCAGGCGGAAGTTTGAAATTGGCCTTTTGCTCTGCTGTCATGTTTGCAATTCTGTTGGCGATCGTTTCCAAGGTTTGAATGGTACGCAAGTTTGCTTCTATGTGGTAGTCAAACTCCAATCTCTCCTCCTCGATCTTAAAAAGGATCTCTTCGTATTGGTTCTTTCTGTGAGAGATAAAACCAGAGTCCTCGGATGCCCAGGTTGGGTGGCCTACCCATTCGTCGTTAAGAACCTCCCAACACATCTCGTCTCTACCGGAACAAGGCATGTAGGTCTCAACTTTTGGCAATTGTCTGTACGATGGACCATAAGCTTTGCAAAGAGAAAGCTCGATCTGGTGCTTTTTGAAGGTGATGTCCTCGATGTGCTGTGTTTCCTCCTTGTAGCCCACAAATTGCTTGAACCAGTTAAGCAAGTCTTGATGAGTGTCGCCAAGGAAGAAGTCGACTCTTTCGATCAAAGTCGCTTTGTCAATGATGTCCTGGGAGTACAAATTGAGGAATTTCAAAAACTCGTTGTACGACTGCTTGTTACCGATAGCCTTCTTGACCTTGTCAAAGAATCCCAACTCTTCCAGCAAGGAGGATTGTCTGACAGCGGCTGTGGGAGGAACAGGTTCAGGAACACCAGGAACCAAACTTGGGTTGATCTTGGCTCCGTTCTTGGTGAGAACAGTAGGAGCGCCAGGAGTGCTGTTCTTCAGCTTATTTGCGGGCTGAGGCTCGCCACGCATACTCGAGTACTGAGCCTCCTCGTTGTAATTGTTTTCGTATGGCAGTTGCTCAGATCTTCCTCTCAAGCCATCGTGCATCATGGCACCGCCCTGCATCACCATGTCTTGAGGAGGCATCTCGTAGTGAGCACGGAATTGCTGTTCACCATTCATCATGGGGCCACCGGCGTTAGGCTGAAAATTGCCCAAAGGTGGCAACTGAGACCCGTTGTTGCCTGGGAAGTAAGGTGGCTTGTCGGCATGTTGTAAGTGGGGTTGGGCCTGAGCTAGAAGTGCAGGGCCATCGTGAGGTCTCTGTGGACCTAAGAGGGGCTGATTGCCGCTGTCAGGCAAAAACTGCTTGAAGTCACTGAGCAAGTCAGGCGAGCTCGAGAAGAGCAGGGTAACCTGCTCGTATACCTCACCAATGGGCTTCTGCTCGCGTTGGTAGGTCTGCAAGATCTCCAAAAATTGCTTGTAGATATCCGGTTGGTTGGCAAACCGGGTCTTGATTTTGTTGACATAGGAAATGGCGTGGTTGAATTCGACCTGACCACCGGCTCCTGGTTGCTGTTGTTGCTGCTGATCGGTAGGAAACTGCTGCAACTGGCGAGGAAGCATCTGTTCGGCATTCCACTGCTGCTGTTGCTGCTGAGGAGGGAGGTTCATGTTGGGCCTGGTGGTAGTTCCCGTTGGAGTAGTCACTCTGATGGGATTAGGGTCCGAAGGGTCCAAAGAGCATTCAATCCGGTATCCTGGTGGCAAAAAAGTGTTGAACCCCTGAATTAAGTTCGGGTGGCCGCGAAACAACGTGGAAACTCGGTCGATAACGCCTGGGGTGTCTATGCTCTGCAGCTTAAAGTCCTTCATGATGTCCAAGAAGTTGTTGTACACGTCGGCCTGGTTGTAAAATTGAATTTTAACCTGGTCAAGGTACGACAAGGCGTCTTTCACATTCAATGGTCTGTAGGCACTGGAGGAGGAGGACCTGTTCAACACACCTGGAGGAAGGGGACCCTGCGGTTGTGAGGCCGGGCCGATGTGACCCTGGGGCAGCTGGTTTGGAGGACCCAGGGGCGCCAGCAGCACGGCACGTTGAGAATCGTGAGTACCCTGTGGCTTCTGGTCCGAGGCAGGCTGGGTCTGAGGCAGCGATTGGTGTGGAGGAGCCTGCTGTGGCTGTTGTTGGGGCTGTTGAGGCTGCTGGGGCTGTCCCTGCGGCTGGGGCTCCTCCTTGACCTTATCCTCCGGAGGATCACGGTTGGTGATGTTGTAGATGGAATTAGAGGGTCTGGGTGGATTTTGGGGGAGTGAAGAGAAGCCCTGGACATGGGGGAGGTGGGGCCCTTGCGACGAGCCCTGTGGCGTTTGGCCTTGCAGAGAAGGCGCAGGCTGGCCACCCGAGGGTCTCCTGTTGTCGTTGGAGCTGATGGATGGGATGGTGAATACGTGCCCAGAGGAGTTGTTGGCTCTGTTGCCCAAGGCAGGTAGATTTGGGAACGGCGAAAAAGGCTGGCCGCCTGCCTCCAACGTGGCAGGGGGCGGCAAAACAGGCGGGTTTTGGCGGCTGCTGTTAGTATTGGCGAAGATGGCACTGGATGGTGAAACATACTTGAAGGGCTGGCCTAGCGGGATGCCCTGGTTGGACCAGCGGTCCTGCTGGTTCGTCATGGCTGGACCTGCAGAAGAGTCTTTTCGAAGATAGGAAAGGTGGGAAAAGCTGCTAGCGCTTCACGGTTATGGGCCAAGATGGAGTTGTACAGTTGGATATCAATTGACAACTCGAGAACGGTGCGTATGGCTGCCTGGGGCGGGTAACCCCGGCTACTTTTCGGTGTGCGAGGAGGGTGATGCATTGGTCGGTTATGTGCAGGCCGTGTATTTGTTCCAATCCAGGCGAAATGGTGGTGGAGGAGGTGATTTGGGAAATTTAGGGGTGGGAGAAGTTAATGATTTAATTTGATTTAGGAAAACAGCTTCGAAGGTGATTTTTTTTGTTTTGGCGGCCGGGCGATTTCCTTATCCGGCAGTTCGGCTGCACGGCGCCGGTCTGTGTTTGACAAGGTGCTGAGGGTGAACTGGGACTGAATAAGTTGGAGTTATTTAGGTTTAGAATTTTGTGCTGTTCCGGCCCTTTGTTCTGGAAGTGTGATCTGAATGGGCTAGGTCACTCGGTTAAGAGGCGGACGGTTGCACAGGTGTGTTGTGGCAAGCTGTGATTGTGGTACGATATGACATGAGTGTCAATAGAGAAAAGGGAGAGGTTTCCGACAGAATCAAAAGAGGTATTCTTGTGTTCAGTGATCGAAAGTTTTGTGGTTCATGTAGTGAAAACTCCGGTTTTGCGCTTTTGGGACCAAATCACGAGAGGGTGGAGATCGCAGGTGATTTCAGTGAACTTAAAGTTCGGCACGCTAAGCTCTCAGTCACTGCCCAAAGCACGCTTTTTTACTGATCAAAAAAAAAGCTTGATTGTTGATATCTGGGCAGAGGTTATTTTGCTGAAGGGATTTTTGCTTTTTCTTTCGGTGTTGGCGGTGAGCTTATTGCGCTTTGCAGCCATTGCTATCACCCGGAGATCTTAAGAGCCGAAGGCCGCCAGCAGCTCTTTTTCTTTTCTTCATTTTATCTTCTTCGCTTGAATCAGATTTTCATCGTTCTGATTCGTTTTTTCTTCAATCTTCTCATCTATAAAGTATTTTCGTAATGTTCTTTTCCTCAATCCCAGATGTATCAAAAAATGCTGGCTTTACTCCTCATGGGTGCGAAAAGCCTAAATGGTGATAATTTGAGTACACCCCAAAAAATCAGAAAACCTTCAATAGCAGAGTTTACTGATGCCAGTAGAAAAGAAAAGTGCAGATCATCCTCTCCGCAAAAAGAGACCACATCGAACTCTTTAGAAACTATTGACAGCTCTTGCCCAAACCTCTTGACCCTCCTGCAGGAAAATCGAACAAAACGAAAACTTCACCTCCAACTCTTCTGTCCCAGTCACCGCCATGAACGCTCCCGATAGATTTGAGTTGTTCATCTTGCCTGATGGCGTGGAAAAGTATGTACCCGCTGATGTATCGTCAACCAAATTGAAACTTTGCTAACCACAGAATCAAAATCATCCCAGACACGAAGGTGCCCAATGCTGCCATTATCAAGATCGAGAGGGAGGACCACACGCTAGCTAATTTGTTGAGATCTCAGCTTGCTAAAGACGATAGAGTGATCTTTGCTGCCTACAAGGTTGAGCACCCGCTTTTCGCCAACTTTGTGTTGAGAATCCAGACGGACGACGACTACACACCCAGAGACGCTTTGAAGAACGCCTGTTCCAACCTAATCTCCGAGTTGGATGTTCTCAAAACCAAATTCAAGGACGAATGGGCCCTTAAGTCCTTGCTCAACAACGACGACTACTAATCACTTGTACATTATAGGCACCATTTGAAATGGTATAAAAGGATATCTACAGCAAGGTCATTTTTCATCTATGCATTCGTAGTATTACACATTAGTTGGGACTTTGTCCCTCATGGCTTTTTCGATCATGGCTATCTTCTCCAAACAATGGGGCACCTCCGTCTGCGGGAAGTTGCCCTGCTTCAACACCAATACTAGTGGGTGGGTTTGGATCACTCTATTGGGCGAGACGTGCGAGATGGCAAGCCCGCCTTTCGAAATGCAAATCTTGTGGTGGTCTTTGAAGTTGAACTGGAAGTTACCGTTGGTCATCTCGAACATGATGTAGTCGCTGTTTCTGGTGTAGCGCCTCAAGAAGACAACCTGTTTGCGCAGCTCGTTCTCACTCACCTTCGACAAATTGGTATTCATGTACTTGGCAAAGAAATCGACAATCTCGAGCTGTCTTTTGGCCTGTGCTGGAGGGTTGTTCACCGAGCTCTCGATGCATGCCCAGCCCTCGTTCTCGTGGAAGATCAATTCAAAGAATGAGTCGTTGTCATGAAGTTTGAGAATAGTGTTTTTGTCGTTGAATAAAACACCAATGTCGTCGTTATTTAGCTGGTACGAGAAACCATACTTGTTGGAATAATCGACCCATTTGGAAATGAGCGTAGGGTTTTCGCAAGTGGGGAGCTCTCTGACATCCAACTCCAACTTGGACCGCTCTCTGGTGAGTTCCAGTAGACGGCGGATGGTATCGGCAGTTTCCTGAAGACAAAGATCCAATTTGACAATGGTCTTGTTGAACTTCGAGTGGAAATTGAGTTTTCTCATACTGCTTCTTTGGGAGCTCATCAAGGGCACTGCAACCTCCTGGTACTTGAGGCGAGTGTCACCAGGCGACAATGACTGAGGCAAGACCGTACGCGGTTGATCAGACTGCAAGTCCAGCTTCAAGATCTCCACGGGATTCTTGCTCTTGGGGGTGTAGATACCAGCTCTAGTTTTAGCGTTGGCGAAATTAAGGGCACTTTGAGCACGGGAAACCTCTCCCACACTGTAAGGAGTGGCCGTCAAGGCGTCCTCGGTGGTTTTGCTAGGGAAAGGGCCCTTGAACCATGGGTAGTCCAAAACTTCGTGAATGGACGGTCTATTCAAAGGGTTCAAGCTCAACAAGTCCTGAATCAACTGTTTGGCCTCGTCGGAGATTTTCTTGTCGGGAGGAAACGAGTAGTCGGTTTTTTTGATACGCTCATAGATGACATTGACGTCCTTGGCCTGGAATGGCGGCTTACCAACGAGTAACGCATACATCATGATACCAATGGCCCAGATATCAACCTCAAAAGAGTGACCGGTGGTCTTTCCGCCGAGAACCTCGGGAGCAATGTAGTTTGGTGTGCCGCAAATGGTGTACTTTCTAGACTCAATAGAAGGCAACACAGAGGCCAAACCGAAATCGCCAATCTTCAAGTTCATGTCTGGGTCAAAGAAGATATTTCCGAGCTTCAAGTCTCTGTGGATCACTCTGCGAGAGTGCAAGTATTTAATGGCACCCACGATCTGGACCATGAAGTAACGCACCTCGGGTTCAGAAACTCTCTTTCTGGTCTTCAAGAGCTCCATGAGCGACTGGTTGGGGCATATCTCCAAGAGAATGTAGACGTTGACGTCGTCCTCAAAGCAGTCAACGAAATTGACAATGTTGGAGTGCTTGAGAGATTTGTGGATTTTGATCTCCAGCAAAAGCTTTGTCTTAGTCTTCTCGTTTTTAATCAGCGCCTTGGCGACGGTTTTGGCAGCATATATCTTCCCCGAAGCATCTCTCATCTGAAAACAGCGGGCAAAACCGCCTTCTCCCAAAAAGTTGCCTCTGCGGTAGTCAATGCCGCTTCTGGTTCTGACGATTGATGGTGGAGTTTTGCAAAGTGCCAGGAGCTTCTCCTTCTTCTTCTTGGGTTTCTCTTGCTGTGGTTCAACTACAGGGATCTGGTGGTGGATTTGAGCCTGAGCCTGATGCTGGGACTGGTATTGCTGGTTGTGGTATAAGTCATACTCCTTTCTTCTGGAGGCCTTGATGGGGGTCAAGTTAGCCTTATTGAGGTGGCCGCTATTGAGCGGCTGTAAAGGCTGGGACCTGATGCTCATGGCAAAGAGGCTGTATAATTGGAGATATGAGTTGAAAGGAGTGAACTCACCGTGGCTGGTTTTGAGATTAGGCGCAAGAACAAATATATATGTGTTTGCGTCTTTTGACCAAAACGGCAATGTGCCAGTGGGTTATTATTATGTTTTGGGCTGAGAAAGAGAAGACCTCTACAGAAAGGCTCTGACAGATCGGGAAAAATGAATATAGTCGCTCGGTGGCCTCCTGGCAGAGGTGAGAAGAGTCGGTGTTTACAAATGCGACGTTTGCGGTAATGGCATTGAATTTGATATTTACCTTTTGTCTCTATGGAGCACCTATATGCAGGCTTCTCACCATACCTGCTACTTCAGCCTGAGTCGTGCTGGCTTGAAACGGCTTACAACATTCCACGGTAGAATTTCAAGTATTTAAAAGCAACAATGAATCCACATATTATCTGTTTTTCCTGTAGGGAAAGGTTTTTGACACCCCACGGCCGTTTTCAAGCTTGTCCCAATCGGGTATAGTTATAGGGTCAACAAACAAACACCTGCCGCACTTAGGCCAGGATGCTTCTATACCAGGGCACTCTCTGGCGCAGGAAGTTTTCGGTGCATCATATGAAGGGCCGTTTGTGGCCCATTTTTCGCAGCCGTTGAATATGCCACAGTCACAAATTGAGCTTACATCCTGTTAGCAGCCTTCCTTGCCAACCTATCCGCATGTTCGTTGCCCCAATTGCCCGAGTGAGCGCTCACGTGTTTAATAGCAAGCTTGGGCTCATCATCATCGTAGTACAAATTGTTAATTGCATTGTACCTGTTCATGGCCCGTTTGAGAATATCGCTATTGGCAACCTCATATCTGTCCAGCAATTCAAAGTCCATTTCCTACCCCAAAGTTCGAGGCAATTCTTGCCGTAGATCAGGTCAGTGTAGATATCGTACTTCTGCCCTCCCAAACTGGCTTCATAATACACGTTTCGTAACGCGTGGTCCAACGCGTGCAATTCAGCACGCTGATTCGTGGGGGGAAACATGGCGATGTCATCTACTTTTGTCAACGGCACGGCAGCGTTTCTAGCATCTCCAATACCGTAGTAGACTCCGTAGCCTGCCTTTACATTCTTCTGCCTGCCATTGTTGCGACATGCACCATCAACAAAAATAGCATCTCTTGGGGGATACCCCGAGGAAGATTCAGAGTCGCTGTCGTAGCGTGTACCCTCACTTTCATAGCCATCTTCACTGTCATAGTCATCTCCACTGTCATAGTCATCTCCACTGTCATAGTCATCTCCACTATCATAGTCGTCTCCAGTGTAATAAGCCTCTTCACTTTCATAGTCATCTTCACTTTCATAGTAATATTTACCGTATAAATTTTCATGATCTGCATTCATTTCGATGAAGTCCCAAGCGTCACAAGCATTGTCGAACTTCTTGTAGCAGTGATAAGAATATTTGTGAACCATTGGCTTACACGTATCCCATGATCTGTATATTCCCACTCTCCTGCCAGGTGCTACCGCGTAGTAGGGCCGCCCTGAGTTCATTGCCATTGGGCAGAGTTGTACTGGTAATTTACTCGAAAGGGTCTTGATGGCATGAATAATATACAGGGAGGGAACGGATCACTCTACTCCTTATCGCCGCAGTGCCCCTGCTACCCCAATTTAGAGCTACTGCTTAAAATTTCACGCTTTACCACCTCTGTAGGCAACAATATGTCTATCGATAATAAGAACTACCTTCATCTTTTTAAGTCAAGGGACTTCAAAACTACTAGCCTACCTGCAGTCCGTGCACTGTAGGCTAATTCGTTGATGTTGTGAAGTGACTGCATCCAACGAACTCCACTCTTCAGCAGTCTCCACTTCTTTGTTTTCAAAGGGCTTATCTGAATCATGTGCCCTGTTGGTCATTCCTTCTCCGTCTTCCCTTTTGTCTACAGCTATTGGCCTTTAATTCTGGAAACCATCACTTCTTGACTGTTGGAATACCCATGTTGTATACAGGGATGAAAACAGTAAACTCTCTCTTTGGCCCTTATCCTACAATACAGTGAGAGTTACCCGAACAAATGCAAGCTCACCTCTATATAAGACAGCCTTTATACCTCCTTACATAGATACGAACAGAAAATCCTTGAACATTTCTGAATTTTTTGCCATGTCTTGCATCACCTCTTTCGACTTACCTGCACCCAATGCACCAATAATCGTTTATCAACATGTTTTCACGTGACATCACTTACATCCCACCTTCTTTATACCAATTCCACTGTTACTTTCAGTTTTTTAGCTCCTTTATCGAATGATCTGACCGCTCCTGATTCCTCGGCTACTTCTACTGACGATACTGACAATAGTGCCACTACTGTTGCTTTCACCTTGCATTGCCCTGCAGGTAATATCAACGTTACAACCGTTGAATGTCCTGTAGACGAGGATCAACATATGCTACTACTCTAAAAGGGCTCTCAATATTGACGCCCATTATAAAAGACTCATTCCTGCCTCTCATGGACAGACGCAGAGAGCACCACTTTTTTTTTTAAATGCCCTTTGACACTATATTTCCGTTCCGCCGACATCGTTCTGCATATAACAAGACACCACTAATGACTTGCATGGATGGTCTAACGGAAGGAAACACTTCAAAGCGAGGGCAGTGAAATATAGTGTTTAAAAGTTTACAAGAAAATTGACCATCTGATTCGCCATGGCTAGAAGTTAGTCTCACATTGTGAAACAGAATGCCAAGGAACAGAATGGTAGCATGTGACCGATCCTGTGGAAATTTTGTCTAATGTGATACCGAACTGTCTTCAACCTAGTACGCTACAGTCGATATTTTGAGATCAACTTAAACATAACAATTTTTAAGACCGCTTCAGTTCATTGATGCCGCCGTCACGGAAGGCTTACATCTTGTCAGCACCCTGGTTAGCCAATCTGTCCGCCTGTTCATTGCCCTCGACGCCCAGGTGGCCTTTCACGTGAGTGATTGAAAGCTTGGCTTCCCCTTCCTTCGAATACAACTCGTTAATTGCGTTGTACTTCTCCGCGGCCAGTTTGATGATGTCGCTGTTGGCAACATCCTTTCCTGCTGAATTTTTCCATTCGTTCGTAGACCACTTCTTCGACCAGGTGTCGACGCAGTTCTTGGCATAGGACGAGTCCGTGAAAATTTCGTACTTGCCACCTCCCAGTTTGGCATCCTTATACGCATTCAGTAACGCGTGGTCCAACGCGTGCAATTCAGCACGCTGGTTCGTGGAAGGCGTCGCTTTGACATCATCTACGTCTGTCAACGGCACGGCAGCGTTTCTCTGATCTCCAGGACCGTAGTAGACTCCGTAGCCTGACTTCACATCTCCTCCTTTGCCATTACCACGAGCAGCACCATCAACGTAAACACTTGATCTTTTGGAACTGGATGAGGTGGAGACCCCAGGACCACCGGCGTAGTACGAGCTCGAGCCACCAGTGTAGGATGGCACGGTTGAGCTTGATGGACGCGTTCCGCCAGCAGACTTGCCAGAACCACGAGAACCACTGCTTGCTCCAGAACTACGCCCACCCGAGTAATAAGATCCTGAACTGGAACTGGAACTGCCACTGCCGCCACTGTTAGAATTGATGAATCCCTGAGCTGCACTAGCACTGTCGAACTTCTTGAAGCTGGCGTTAGATTGTCCGTGGACCATTGACTTACACTCGTCCCAAGTCTTGTAGATTCCCACGCTCTTACCGCGTGCTACCGCATAGTAAGCTGGCTTTGAGTTACGTCCCATTTGGACGAGTTTTTGATTCACCGTGGAGTGGGAAACACGCGGTTCATATACTGGCGTGGATCTGCAGGCACGGAGATAATTGGGGTCATGTGAGGGACCGACACATCCTGTAAAGAGTAGGGCGGGTAATTCAGAGCTTGAATCATCCAGAACAGGAGCCTGTGATCCCCTTTCTTCAGCTGATGGTGTTCCACTGATGTCACCTTGGTTGATCAGTGGTTTTGGTTTACCATGGTGTCCATTGTTGAACACGTCCTCTTGTTGTGGTTATTCCCTTTAAACCTTTTATTGTTGATTCTTTGGAAGCCAGGTTTATCAGGGGTTCTCAACGATGCCATGCAGAACTCTCTAACTTCGTCTTCGATAGCATTTTGAGCTCTTGAGACGCGTATGTTGTCTATAGCCAATTCGCGATAACGTTGCCTGAAGTTTTCTTTCTGAAGGTCCTAGAATAACTTGGCAACTGAAAATTTATTAAACGCTGTAACGTCAACGCTTTCGGCCACAACTTTTACCAACCAATCAGGTTCGTAGACACAATCATGTTCACGTGTAGCTTTGTAATCATCAGCAAGAATGATTTTTCTAATCCGAAAGGAAACCGCCTCTGCTGCCTTGAGTTTGTGGGGTACCTCGTCCTGAAGCAGCATGAGTCTTTTAATCCTTACAACATAGGGAACCGTCTCAAATTTCCCAATTATGTCGAATGGATCATGAAGTTCAATTGACTTTACGAGTTCCTCGCAAAGGAAGTATTCTAATAAAACTCTGAGCTTCTTAAACTGGTTGACATTCACTGACTTGTATCTATCATAGACTTTGTTTTTGTGCTTTACACAGTTAGTTCATCCAAGATGATAATGTTTGATAATGGGATCAATCAGCCTAGCACACAAGTTAATATGTTCCTCCCAGCCTCGGCGCCATTCATGGAAGTTGCTTACTCCATGTAACTTGGGAGTTGCAGTGTAAGTGGAAGTGCTTCCAAGGCGCATAGCCTGTTTAAGCTGTAAGAAGGGTTAAACTCACCTCTAGATTTTCTGGGTAAAGGTTGGTCATCTGGTACCGGGGGGTTGGGATTCATTTTAGGTCTATCATCATAACTTTCATCACCAGAGTCATCAGCGGGTATATCGCTGAAAAGCAGCGGTGTTCCAGCGTATGAGTCATCCAGAGCGGGAGACTTTGATCCGAGCATTTTGGGAACACAAGTAGAGGGTTCTGCTTCCATGATGAAGAGTGTTGAAGACGGGAATAAGAATGTAGCATCTATACACAGGACAACCTCGTGATAAAGTTTAGAGAATGGGACGATACAGATGATTCCGACAATGAACATAGTGATGTTGAATCCAACATGAACCCTAAACCGTCTGTGCCAGATGGGCAGCCTTCCCCTAGAAAGCCTAAACATTAATTCTCTGCTTGACAAAGGACTGCATAGATATGGAGCCCTATGCTCTGATTACTTGGTACATTATACTTTTGGTCCCGTCGACCCTTTTTCTCTAGAGTAAATGTAGTGGAGCTGTTCCCTGCTCCAATATCAGCTATTTTTCATTAGGGAGTGATCTACTGCTCCAAAGTAGTTCATACACTTTTTACCTTTTTACGTCTGCACTACAGGCCGGTTTCCGCTCAACCGGAATCAGAGATACAGAGGAGATTGATACGGACACGGTGAACGATTCACATGGTGTTCCGAAGTTCGGCTAATCAAGTGCCAAGCCAGCGCCGTATCTCGGCCAAATCCCGAAATATATATAGCTGAAGCCCTTCAAGTTGAAGAGTAAAGGAAGTTTTACCTAGTCTATTGTACGTATGTACCATGGATGCAAATGCGCATCCTATCAGAGATCAATGGTACGTGCCTCTGGTTGATCCTTGTAAAACGAAAGGGGAGGATGCCCTTTTTCAGGAGCCGCTTGTCTTTTTTTTTTTTTTTTTTTTTGAATCAGTTGTAGATCGCAATCACTGGTATCAGTTCGTGAGCCGTTAGCTGATTGTGGAGTCGGTCCATTTTCAGTACCTCCTTTGAGAAGCTATAAAAGCATGGCGCAACATGGTCGTATGAGCCCATGGGCGAGTCTATACGATATAACGAGATGAGTAGTTCCATAAATTCAAGAAATACTGGTTGCAGATCGAACTTTGGTTTTGGGAATTTTGTAGATAAGCATTGCGGCTTCTACAACTGAGGTCTTCAGATGTTTTTCAGTAGACGGCAAAAGTCTTTGTAGATAAATCGAATCTTGACACTGATTCGACGGATGCTTCCTCAATTCTGGAGTCATTTTTATTTTAAACAGCGCTAGCTTAAAGTAGGCGAGAATGGGTTTCCGATATACGTCTCGAACTGTCAAGTCTTCATGCATGGTCGACCTGGCTAGTCATTGAGTAAAGTCAAACGAAAAACAAAACCTACGATTCGATTGAGTATTGTAAAGATTTTAATCGTGCGAATGACGTTATGGCCAATCGGCAACAATCGGCTTTTAAATTAGTGGGACCACTTTGAATGACATAGCAAAAACACACAACCCTGTGCTGAAAGTTTAAAAATCACTCATTCACTTAAAAGCTCGAAACCATTCATTTCGTCACATAGCTCTTTGCCTTCCTGTCTTGCTTGCGTGGTATGTTGGAGAATAGGATCACGACATGTTTCAGACCTTGAAGCGTTGTGTGCATTTTATTAAAGGCTGCATGATGGAGAGATTAAAGTGAGAGACTTCGACTGGTACATTCTTCATGTGAATAAGGCTGATACGGATACCGTAAGGTGATACAGAAATTCGAAAGGACTTATATTACATTATTTCGGGCTTTGTTCATCTGATGATTTGCACCCAGACAGCACATAGATGGGATCCGACAATCCGAGAACAAAATAATCTTTAGTTGATCCGAGTGGAATTTATTGTTCAATCAATAAACTTCCAAAGCAAACAAGAAACTACCACCATATCAAGAAAAGCACGAAATCAAGGTCTTCATATCGTTCATGAGCCTACAGGTAGTCACACCTACTTTGCGTCCATCATTATCACCAAAAACCTAACACCCAAGATCAATATGAACCTTCCACAACAAAATTTAACGACGAGCCAAATATCTGTTCACAGTCTTGTCTCCCTTGTCAAAACCCTACCTCGATGGTCGTGCGCGTCTCATAATAGAATTCACGGCAAAACTTTTTCTCGGTCTTTCAAAACTTTAACAAAACCCCGTGTCGACATGAGTGACAGCGAAGACATGACTCTATCGCAGATTTCTAGCCAGGCCGGTAACGGTGCTGTGAAGAGCGAGGATGAGGAGATGCCATTGGCGCTGTTGAACGGGAGAGCCAAACAAAAGAAGAGAAAGCTGTCTGATAAGAAAAATGGAGCTTCAAATGAGAGGAAAGCAAAGAAGGCAAAGACGTCAAATTCACAGAGTTTGAAGGAGGAGACCTCTCTGGCACCTGCAACTCCGAAAAAGACCAAAAAAACACCGAAGTCATCTCAAACACCTGCTCCCGAAACATCCTCTTCTACACCAAAAAAAGAGGATTCAGAGGACGCCGACGGTGGCTACAAATGGTGGGAAGACGAAAATTTTGGAGAAGGCGAAGAAAGATGGCAGACTTTGGAACACGCCGGTGTTATTTTCCCTCCTCCATATGAACCATTACCAAGCTATGTCAAGCTCTACTATGACGGTAAACAGGTGGACTTGCCTCCATTAGCGGAGGAGGTTGCTGGCTACTTTGCCGCTATGATTGATACTGATCATGCCAAAAATCCTGTGTTTCAGCAAAACTTCTTCAACGACTTCCTTCAAGTGCTTGAAGAGTCTGGTGGTTGCAATGTAGCCATCAAAGAGTTTGAAAAGTGTGATTTCTCTAAGATGGCTGCGTTTTTCGAAAAACAAAGAGAGGAGAAGAAGGCCATGACCAAGCAAGAGAAACAGCGGCTCAAAGAGGAGAAGGAAAAGTTGGAGGAACCCTACAGGACCTGTCTCATGGACGGTCGCAGAGAGAACGTGGGAAATTTCAGAGTTGAGCCTCCAGGACTATTCCGTGGTCGTGGTGCTCACCCCAAAACAGGTAAGTTTAAAAGAAGAGTTTACCCTGAAGACATTACACTCAACTTGGGTGAAGGTGCCCCAATCCCAGCCGCTCCAGAAGGCCACAGCTGGGGCGCAATTAGACACGATAAAACTGTTGTTTGGTTGGCGATGTGGCGTGAGAACATCTCTGATACGTTCAAATACGTCAAATTGGCTGCAAACTCTTCTATCAAAGGTATTTCCGACATGAAGAAGTTTGAGACTGCCAGAAAGCTTAAGGACCATATTCAGCGTATTAGAGCCGACTACTCCAAGATGTTGAAGGACCAGTTCATGCAAAATAGACAAATTGCAACTGCCACATACTTGATCGATATCTTTGCGCTAAGAGCAGGTGGAGAAAAAGGCGAAGATGAGGCAGACACGGTTGGCTGTTGTTCGTTGAGGTATGAGCATGTTACACTTAAACCACCCAACAAAGTCATTTTCGACTTTTTGGGTAAAGATTCCATTAGATTTTACCAGGAGGTTGAAGTAGACCGTCAGGTGTTCAAGAATCTACGAATCTTTAAAAAGGAGCCTAAAGGCCCGGGCGATGACATGTTTGACAGAATCACCCCCACAATCTTGAACAAACATCTACAAAACTACATGAAGGGCCTTACCGCCAAGGTGTTTCGTACGTACAACGCCTCAAAGACAATGCAAGATCAGATGGACTTGATCACGAACGAAGGTACTGTGGCTGAGAAGGTTGTCAAATACAATGCTGCCAACAGAACCGTGGCCATCTTATGTAATCACCAGCGTACGGTGAGTAAGAACCACGAGGTGGGCGTGAAGCGCATCAACGACAAGATCAAGGAGTGTGAATGGCAAAAGATCCGCCTCAAGAAAATGATCTTGGACATTGACGAAAAGGCAATTAAAAAGGAGCCCAAGTATTTCGAAGAGCTCGACGACCTCACGAAAGAAGAGCAGGCTGTCATTGTGGAGCGCGTGATTGATAGACAAAAGGATCAGGCGGAGAAGAAGTGGAATAGAGACAACGAAAAGCGCAAAATGGAGAAGCAGGAGTTGCTCACAAAGGAGGATCTCCAGGAGAAGCTCGACAAGATAGCCGAAACAAGAAAGCAGTACCTTGAAGAAATCAAAACCGGCAAGGTAGAAGCCACCAAGGGAGCCACTGTGGCGCTGTTGAAAAACAAGATCGAAACGGTGGAGAACAGAATCACCAACACGAGCTACCAGTTGAAGGACAAGGAGGACAACTCCGAGGTTTCATTGGGCACGTCCAAGTTGAACTATATCGACCCACGTTTGACGGTTGTTTTTGCCAAAAAATTCAATGTTCCCATCGAGAAGCTTTTCACCAAGACGCTCAGGGACAAGTTCAACTGGGCCATTGAGTCTACGGATGAGAACTGGCGGTTTTAAGCGATTCATCATCGATGCATTTTGGAGGTTCTTGAACCTCCAGAGTGAAGTTTCGCTCCAGGAGTTTCAGGGCACTTTTAACCTTCCCAAGCTTGAGGCCTCTTGAGTTAAATTGGGCTCCTGCTTCCCAAACACGACTCCTACGCAACCCCCGCCTCGGCACAATTTTTTAAAGCAAGTAATAGAGCCTCCAGGCACTCGGAACACACGGCCGGTTTCTCCGAAATGGGGCTTAATTGGCTGGCACGGCTTAGCATATATTGCATTTTGCAACCGTGGACAAGTCGCGGTCGCTACTTGGGGCATAGTAATAACATAGTCTCGCGCCAGATGCATCATGTGCATAATGGGCCCCACAGGAGGTCCCAGGGGTCCATCAAACTCAGCCAATATAGTTCCTACAAAAAAACTAAATACATATTTGTAATCTAGAAAGCTCCAGCATTTGCACAAGCTAATTAGATATTTTTTGCACCCCCTGATCGCCGAATTTCACCAACCCTTGAACCTGTCAATATCGCGTTTCTCCATACCGCGTACTTCCATGCACAATGGCTGCAAACGATTAGCAAGGACTCATTTCTTTTAAGTCTCAGTTCTGCCTGCCGATCCTTCTTTTCCAAACATTGCTTCCGAAACAAAGCACTCACTGTTTCCTTCGTTTTTAAACAAGCTTTCTTCAGCACCACCTTTCATTCATTTCTCCTATGAGACTTCCCGTGGTGCTTCTATTGGCAACGCTTGTATCAGCTGGGCCTCTTCCTCAGAAAACAGGAATGGCTCATCGTCACCATTTTCATGGCAGAGACGATATGCCCTCGGTGACGGACGACGCCGCTTCCACAAGCTCAACATCGACAAGTTCGAGTTCGAAATCGACATCTTCCAGTTCCAGCTCAAAATCGACATCTTCCAGTTCGAGCTCAGATACGAAATCAGACTCCTCAGAGAGCTCTCTGGAAACGTCTCTGGCTTCGTCAGACAAGATGCCTTCGGCCAGCGAGGACTCAATGGAAACGCAAATGCCTTCTGTGTCTTCCCTTGAGTCGGAGTCCTCTACTTCGACCCTGTACAGCTACGACATTACGGTTCCGCCTTCCATCGAAACAGGCAGCTACGACGCTAATCCGTACGTCTACAGGTCGCTGAAACCAGCCAATCTCGTCTTCATCATAGTCGGCGCAATTCTAGGATTCGGCCTTCTCCTGCTCATCGTCATCTACCTAGCATGCTGGCTCATCAGCAGGAGCAGAGCCAAAACGGAGAAGGAGGTGTACATTGGCATGGGATTAGGCATGAGTGGACTCAACCTGAGCCAGCTGAGCTTTTTCAACAGCGACGGCAATTCGTCCATTGCAGAAAAGTCCAGCACTGGCTGGGGATCCAACTCCTCCGTGCTCATGCTCCACCGCCAGTCACTGGCGCTTCAACTAGATAGACACAGCGTTCTTCCGTCGCAAGGCAGAAGTTATAGAGAAATGCTGGGCATGGAGCACACCCGCCGGGGGTCCATGTACATTTCGCCTGTTCTTGAAATGATGCACGGAAGAAGCCGACTGCAAGTGGACTTGATGCGTCCAGACTCCATCATTGGGCTTGATCTGCCGTACGTCGACTCTCCGCTTGATTCTCCCGGAATGTACGCTTCCACAGATGCTATAAATACGCAGCCCATCGAAGAGAAGAAGAAACTGCGGCCGCCATCCCAGCTTCTAGACGATCTTCTAGGCGATACCAATTTCACGTTGGACCCGTCGAGGGAGCAAGAAGATGATAAATAGATCCGCCGTGGGCGCAAAGAGCCGGATTTAGTGGGTTTCTTTGGGAAATCGTGACGGCATGACCGTCTTGGGATATCATGGCCCGTTGCGGTATCAATTAATAGACAAGCATACGAATAACAAGGGCACAATGTCCATCAAAGACTCATTTTTTATTGTAATGCTCAATCAGTTGGTATCATTCGTGATTGACGTCACAGGGTGAGTTTTCGTTCTACAGCATCAGATTGCGGCATTCACCGAATCAAAGTCCTTCGTATCGATAAAAAGAAAAAAAAGAAAAAGAAGTACTACCACTGCTCTCGAGAGCTAATTCCTACGAACGCTATCTCATTCGGTTTTTAGCTTGGCAGTTAACTGACTACATGTCCATGCCCAGACCAAAGGCATCTAGAAAATGAATACCATGTTTTCTGTCGACCATAATTTCACGATTTTTCCCAATTGACTAAAACTTTCTTGAAAAGTCGATCATGGCAGTTTCAAATTTAATCCATTATTGCACCTCCAATAGTGACTCCACGTGCTAGTGCCAAACAGGATCTTCGTAATAATGGCACCTAAGTCATTAATTTGTTTTTTGCCTTTAAAATCAGCCTACTGAAGAAGCTCTGATCCATGGCTTCCGACGATGTGCTTTAAAAAACGTGGTCAATAAGTAGCCTGCCCATATCATGTCCCCTTGGAAACCCATGCATACCGGCTATCATTCAGCTCTACCAGGGTACTTTGTCCCACAATCTCAATTAAAGAATTCTATCAGATTTGAGATAAACATTGCAAAGAAGCAGAATCTCAAACCTTTCTGATCAATACGCTGAACCTGTGTTCACTGACATCGGCAAGTGTACTACTAGATAAGCCCATACTCCAGTATTCACCACCCCATAAGTAAATAGACATCAAAACAGAAGATATCTACAAAATCAAAACTCATACATCGCTCATGTACTGCGATATCTCCACACCTTTCAAATCCAAAAAAAAAAATATAAACCACCCCATTGCCAGATATGAGTCCAGCTTCTTTCCTTGAATCCCGGTTTCGCAGACAAAAGTGGTCTGCACACGAACCCACACTTCCCCGGATACGTCAATTGTCACGAACCTCAACCACACCAACAATGATCAGAAGAATCCCCGTCAGAACCATTCACTCCAGCATTCGTGCCCTTGCCAAAAACGACACCTCCACCATTGACCTGTACAGATTGCCCTCCCAGACGTCGATCAATGAATGGGAGTTCAAGTACGACTACATCCCCAAGGTTGCTCAACCCAAGATCCCTCCTGTTTCGCCTGAGGCCGTTAAACAGGACATTGCCCAGAACAAGAAGCAGCAGGTTGAGCAGGAGTTGTTTGCCAAGGAGCTGAACTCCTCTATCAAGGTCGAGGCCAACGACGCCGATGTTCTCCATGGAGGAGAGTCTGTGTCCAGTGAGCCAGTGAACCTTGAAGAGCGTGGATCCGAGCCCGTGGACGTGTCCAACAACCTTACTAGCAAGCCAGGCAAAGTCGCCAACAGCCACAAGTACGTGCAGAGCTCGACCAACCCAGATATTAACAAACCCGCTGTGCTGAAGGTGGGAGAGGGCGAGGTTGACCACAAGGTGAGCCCTGTGAGCCAGGTAGAGTCTGAGAACGATGCTGAGGCTGAATCGGCCAGTAAGCCCCAGAGCTCTGCCAACCCCACAGTGGTTCTTGGTGTTTTGGGCTTGGGTGGTCTTGCTGGGTACTTTGCGTTTGGCACGGGCTCCAAGGACACCAAGCAGGAGAAGAAGGCTTGAGTTTTCTGGCAAGGCAACGGCCAAGTGTTCATAGATCAATGCATCCGGTGAGAGTTTGCAATGGACAGTGATAGATATTCGAGCAATTCAAAGAATATAGAGATATGATAGAAGTTGTAAGAGCATGGCGGAGAAAATATGGCAAGTAGTAGGTATGGCAAGGCAAGTAGTTGGTTACGTTGGTAATCAGGGAATGGAGAATACTCCGAAAGCTCATTGAGCTCATGCTTTCAATAGGGAAATGTGCTCTTTCAAAAGCGGGCTTAGAATTCAAATCTCTATTCTTCTAGATTACTATTCTCAAATACTCTCACCTAACTGACCATGGCTCACGCTTCCCTACTTTTCAAATCTCTCTAAAACCCTCACATCTGGAAATGTCAAGAACCAACAAATGATTATTCAGATCTCCATACCGCCAGGACGGTCTCCTAGTAGCCTATTTTAGATTTATCGATAAAGCACAGCTCCTTGAAATCTCTCCTGATCTGGCCCAATGATATATTAGCGAAACGCCATTGGCTCCTCCAATACCCCAGATCCTTCACAGACCATCGCTTAACGCCTATCTGACGTAGCCTTCAAACCTCCATCACCACTCGATAATTCCCCAATAATTCCCCAATTACCACAACCACTACACTCAGTCTCTGAAGTTCATCCATTGGACTAATGCTACGCTATATATAAGTCTTAGTAACGACGGGAAGCCTCCTGACAAGCTCTCAACTGCTGCAAATAAAAGTCACACACTTGCATGTTGCCGTTGTTCTCCTCCAAACATCTCGTGAAGGTTCTAGCGTCAGCATCACACGTTCTAGCCTGCTCCTGGTTGTTGTACTGCTGCTGGGCAGCCAAGTCCTGCTGAGGAGCCTCTGCTGGGGCGGAGGAACCGCCAAACATGGAAGTAATACCGGCACCCAAAGTGTGACCAATGGTAGAACCGACAGCGACACCGGCAGCAGTGGAAGCCATCTGGCCGAAGAGACCTGGGCCTTGGGACTGGGTACGCTGGGGCTGGGAGATGGCAGTTGGCGAGTGCGCAGGAGCAGCAGCAGTGTGGGCAGATCTGGTCTGGGATGGTCTGGCTGGAGCGGATCTTCTTTGTCTGGGCATTTTTAATAAATATTAGTTGGTGGTGAAGAGAGCGAGGTGATGGTATATATACTGTTTTTTAGTGGCGGGACGCGCGCGACATTGTCGTTGTGGAGAACCTTCCAGAACCACGTGAACCGGTGAATCTGGGTGAATGGGAGATACTGGAGACTGGGGCTGGTCCCTAAGAGAAGGAAAATATGCCATAGCTGTCCTTTGAAAAGGAAGGACCGCTGTGAAGATTTGGGTCGACGAGGCCAAAAGTACTGCATATAAGAAAACATCGTTTTTCTGAACAAACACACTTTCTTCACGAAACTCAAACTTACAGTGGGTACTTGAGCTGCTTTCAAGGCCCCACCGAAAATCCCAGCTCCCACAACCCATTTTCGGCAAAAATCGATAGAGGGTATGGCCTGCTGAGGTAGCATGGTGTACGGGTGTGAACGACATTTTCGCAGCCAAAAGAACCCTGACCCACCAGGTCACTCTGGTCCCACTTAAGCAAAGAGGCAAATTTAAACTTCAAGCGGCTGATTGAACAGACAGAAGCCGAGTCACGTGATATTACAGAACGGTCCACGTGACCTTCTCTCGCGGAAGGACATGCACCCTGTCAAACCCGCTGCGTGTTTCATTTTTAGAGGCAGTACCGAAACCCAGCAATTTCCGGAATTTCCGAAACTCCCGTATTGTCCATCTTCCCTTACTTGGATATGTTTGTTTTGAGTGGTGGCTGCGTGTGCCGATAACGTCTCTGTGCTCCGAGTCGGAAAAACCGTTTTGCACCCAAGTCGCAGGAACAGTCACACCGCTGAAGGTTATTTGTCTTCTACAAAAGTGAACCGATTTTGGCGTTTTCTTGAGAATCCACAAACCACAAAGTCTGGAATTTTGTCGAAAAAAAGAGGTTTTGTATTCTACCCAGTCTGTTCTGACATCCCCACCAGCAACTCATTATAGTGCGAGCTTATCAGATCGTCGCGCTTAGGACGTCAATTTCCATAAAACCCACAATACAATATGCCCTTGGTCAGGAACCTAGGCAGGTCCCTACTATCTGGAGCGAGGTTTGCCTCGTCGTCACTGCAGCCAAATTACTACCAAATTCTTGAGCTTCCCAGAAATGCCTCTTTTAAAGATATCAAGGCCCAGTTCAGAAAGCTATCCAAGCAATACCACCCGGATCTCAATTCCCACTTGACTGGAAAGGAGAAGGAGGAAAACGATAAGAAGTACGTGTTGATGCTGCTGGCTTACGACACGTTGAAGGACGTCAAGGCCAAAAGAGAGTACGACGCTTCTCTAGGGCTTCGAAAGAACAACCAGACATCAACGAATAACCACAGTGACTGGCTGAATAAGTACTATGGCGAGGCTAAGTACTACTCTAAGGGCAAGGCTTCAGGAAGCTACTACTCCAGAGGATACAGCAGCAAACGCCACAGGGTACACAATTTCTACGATGGTTCAGGAGGAGAGAACACTCAGAGCACTTTCAGTGGAACCCACAAGAACTACGGAGACCGGTACAGCGTGCCCCACTTCAACTACAACGAGCATTTAAACAAACACCTCAAGTTCGAGCAGCGGATCATCGAAAAGCTGTTGACCCCGGAAATGAGAGATTCCATCGTACGGCAGCTCAAACGGGACGGGGATACTTCCAACGTGAGCGAGGAGCTCATCACCAAGCATTTGATGCGCCAGGCCCACGGCAATACCAGCCTGAGCTCGACGGTTTCAGCCACTACGGCTAATCCATACATGTACCAGGGTCCACAAAATGGAGGGTACCATGAAGAACTGGGGATGGGCAAGACCGTCGCCATGGTTGTCGGCGGGGTCGGCTTCATCTACGTACTATACAACGCCATAGTTTAGGGGAATAGATATTAACAGAATATGGTACAAGACCGTTGTGTTCTTTTATAAAATGCAGTATGGAGGGTTTATGCTGGAGTAGTATACTTGGCTTAACGGTCAACCTCACCGAACACCAAGTCCATGGTACCAATGATGGCGACTGCGTCAGCTAACAAGTTACCTCTCGAAACGTGGTCAAACGCTCCCAAGTGCGCAAAACCAGGCGCTCTGATCTTACATCTGTATGGTCTCTCGGAGCCGTCCGACACCACGTAGACGGCCATTTCTCCCTTTGGTGCCTCAATGGCAGTGTAGGTCTCACCTGGGGGCACAGCGTAACCCTTGGTGAACAACAAGAAGTGGTGGATCAAGGCCTCCATATCTTCCTTCATCAAGTCTCTGGGTGGAGGGGAGATCTTGTAGTCCTCGACCTTGACAGGGCCCTCGGGCATGTCATTACAGCACTGCTCGATGATTCTCAAACTCTGTCTGAACTCGGCCATTCTGATCAAGTAACGGTCGTAACAGTCACCGTTCATACCAACAGGAACGTCAAAGTCCACCAAGTCGTAGGCATCGTAAGGCTGGGACTTTCTCACGTCGAAAGGAATACCGGAACCTCTAAGCATGGGACCCGACATGGAATAGTTCAAGGCGTCCTCAGCAGTCACCACACCCACGTCCTTGGTTCTAGCGTGCCAGATACGGTTGTCGGTGACCAACTCCTCAACTTCATCGACTCTGTCACCGAACTGAGTGGCCCACATGTAAATGTCGTCCAACAAGCCAGAGGGCAAGTCCTGGGCGACACCACCAGGTCTCACGTAGGCTGCGTGCAATCTAGCACCAGACACTCTCTCGTAGAACTCCATCAACTTCTCTCTCTCCTCGAAACCCCACAAAAAGGGCGTCAAACCACCGACATCCATAATATGCGAGAGGACAGACATACAGTGGTTCAAGATTCTGGTGATCTCGCCAAACAACGTTCTCACGTACTTGCCTCTCAAAGGCACCTCCACGTTCAACAACTTCTCCACGGCAAGCGCGAAAACCAACTCGTTGGTCATCATGGAAACATAGTCCAAGCGGTCAAAGTAGGGCAACGCTTGCATGTATGTCTTAGACTCTATCAACTTCTCTGTACCTCTGTGGAGCAAACCGACGTGGGGGTCAGCTCTGACAATCTCTTCACCATGCAACTCCAAAATCAAACGCAACACACCGTGAGCAGCTGGGTGCTGGGGACCGAAGTTGATGGTAAAATGTCTGATCTTCGTGTTCTGCTTCTCCACCTTAGAAGCATCGTCATCTCTACCCCAGGTCATGTCCACTTCGTCCATGGCCTCGGAAAATGTGGTTTTCCCGAAGATCGTGCCCTCGGGTGTGACTCGCTGAGCTTGTCTGCCCAAAGCGTTTGTGTATGGCTTGACTGGTTCTTCATTGGCTGCTGCTCTCAATGGAGCAACGCTGGAGAAAAGCCGGGAGGAGGCCGCCAATCTCACGGACCTGCTGGCAACCCGGGCCAAAGTAGGAATAGGAAGCATTCTGGGTTTTAGGGAACTGAGTTGAAGATGTTCAGAGCTGCTTAGTTTTTTTTGGTGATCTTTTAGTGCGTAAGTACTTAGAAAAAGCCGGGTTGTCATTGGACGGAGGACACCTGTACACCGGACCCCATCAGTACGGGATGGGTGGTGGCTGGAGGCGGGGGGCTTTTCATGAAAGAGGGTGTTTTTTTAGTTTTGGTGTTGGAAGATGGTGGCTTTGTTTGGGGGCGTCTTTTTATGTTGGTGTGGAGAAACACTCACCCATATAAATCGGCTCGCGATTGGGTGCAAATGGGTATATGGGGATTTTGATGTGAGGTGTCTGGTGGTGAAAAAGGCTGTATGATGAGAATCAGGTGTCAGTAAGCTTTTCAGGACCTGCGTTGGGTTAAAGCTGCCGTCAATTCGTGGTATTTGAATTCGGCAGTCAGCGCTAGATATGACGTACAGAATTGGCTGGATGAGGATATAGGAATGGCTAATGGTGACTTCATTTTCTATTGGAGTCGAACGACCTTTGGCTATTCTATTAAAGACAAGACTACTATGGCGCTCTCCGAAGCTGGCAGCGAAGTTTGGATTGGCGAGGTTAGACTCTGAATATTTAATCTTTGTAGACAAATAAAAAGTTTCAGGGATCTTCCGCTAGGAGTATCTAGCACGCTCAATTTTTTTCGTAAAACCAAAATTTCAAGAATTTTGAAGGCATGTAAAAGGGCCAATTGGTTTTCCACAGGGTAGCCGATCACATTGGCTCAAACCACAGCTTAAGGTGCCAGTCGATTGCCGTGATATCGCTACATATTGAAGAATGCAATTCATGTGCTCTCCACACTAAATGAGTCACAAAAATGGAGAAGAAGTTCCAGCTAGCTCGATGCCAGCTCCAGCTACTAGAGTCTATCGATCCTTTTCCAGGAATGTAAAGACTCCAACATAACTCTCTCTGAAAATATAAAAAGAAAAGAGTCTTGAGCGGCGTGTTGGAGACATCATTCGAAAGCTAGGAGCCGTTCATGTGAATCAAGACCCCGCCTGATAACGAAGCCTTCACCAATCATGAGATAACTATGTGAGTGGCTCGACTTCTCTTATGTCACAAAGCCATTTGCGGGGAGAAGTTTATTCCAGGACAATAAATCTTCAAATTGGAGGCACAAAAGCGACGCATACTGTGTAACGTCGTCAACCGTGGTCCCTACGCGTCCCATGGTTTGAGGCCTGGTTATGGTTACGAACCTTTACAAAATTCAACCTTGGCGATTCAAGGATTCTTGAAAACTTTGAAGTGTAATATGATTAATAAAGGTTGTCTAAAAGGTTCTAAAGCTCATGTTTATGGTCTATCTTCGTTCCCCTTACAACAACACAAGTCCAACCAAACCGGCAAAACCCCCAGCAACAACGAAGCCCATAGTAGGAGCAGCATTATCTGAGCTAGAGCTAGAGCGAGGAAAACCTGTAGAAGAGTTCGAGACGTTGGAACGAGTGCCATTGGTACGAGGGTACGAGCCATCGTCATCCATGGTGACATATCCTGCTGCAGCGTAGCCTGCTGGAGCTGTATACTCTCCAGGAGTGTAGAACAAACTACCGTTCCACTTCTGGTAGGATGTCTTGAAAGGCAAAAACTCGGTAGCGACACTGTAAATCTCACTCATGTAAGTGAACCAGAGAAACACCTCCATCAGGTCTCTTGCCGACGTATCAGTGTAAGGCACGGTGGAGTACGCTTCTTCGAAAGCAGTGATGGTGTACTTACTGTTGATCGAGTCAACAGCTTCTGAAATGGCTGTGGAGACCGAAGCTGGGAGCTCTGGAAAGTTCAACATTGGATCCACGGCGGCAACATTTGCAGCAAAAAAGGAAAGAACGAGAAGACAGGGATTCATTTTGGAGGATGTTAGAATAAGAAGAGAAATTTGTAGAGCTTTTATAGTCTGCATTGGTTCCATGCGCCGCTTGTCCTTAACTGGTTATATTATGCAAAGGACCAATGCAAGGTTTTTTCATCTAATTAATTCATGATTTCACGGCTATGACTCAAATGCTCTGAATTTGCCACTTTCATAATTTGCCACTTTCATCTTTGCCACCCTTCGAGCTATTGAGTCACCGATTCCAATTTTAGACGATCTCAACTAACTCGCTTAATAGCACCTTGCAGAGAAAGCCTCAGACATACGGCGCTTTCACCTTGTTGCATTTTTCGCGGAGAAAAACTTCCACTTCCCTGGAGGCTTCAGGTTTTCATTAATTTTTGGCTTTAGTAGCATAAGTATTTGCATTGAAGTGTTAGCTTGAGCTTGGATTAGTTCCTTTCTTTCTGGTCTTTCAGCAATTCGATACTCGTAGTGAGGCTGCAGCGAATTTCTGCCGAGGACCAAAGGCGCGTTTGTTTCAGATATCTCCAAATCCATACTACGGTCACATCAGAGTTTGGTCAGATCTGTGATTGCGCTTTACCTAATTGACGAACATCAAAGAATTGCTCCAGTTGCAATTGTCCTTGGAAAATTTTTATTTTTCACAGTTTGTGGCTGAACTCTCCAGGATCGTAATCGAGATATGGTTGCAAACCTGCTCATATTGATCAATTGATCGTAGTTGATCATAATCACACCTCATCTCGTGAAAATTGAATACAGTTTTCTGAACGAAACTCGTTCTACTCTATAGAAACCATTTTTTTCTGCTTTACCGCTATGCTCGATTTAAGGAATTTCCAAGTCGCCCTAGTGCTTTGTAAACTTCTTGCTGTCAGGTGCTAACCGAATTGAAGTGCACTTGTGAAGTTTGATGTTCTCGTGTCTTCAAATCGACCTTCAATGGGCAACCGAATGATAGAGGCCGTAAGTGCCCTGACAGGTTACTTTTCTGACATTTGAGGTTCATATATATTTTTTTCTTTCTTATTTAATTTTCTCGAGTAAAGTGCATACAGAAATTATAAGGATACCAAATCCCCAATTGAAAACAGTTTGTTCAATATCTGCAGTTGGGTTTATCACATTCAGTGTTGGCTCGACCAATACTGCAACCATGTGACACAGCGTTCTTGATAGGAACGTCAGAACGCTTGTTTCCACTCCACTGACCAGTGATTCTGCAGTTATTCTCACCCACGACCATATCACGCGATTGCATATCTGACCAGTAATACTGTTGTTGAGCCCAGATCTGAGATGGTCCGTCACCACCTCTCCAAGTACAAGAAAATGTCGAAGACCACTGATGTGTCTGAGTTAATTCAAGATTAGTTGTTGCGGCAATACGACCGAAAGATATTCCAACTGAAATCCTCAGGGTGTAAGTTTTGGAGTAGGATCTGCTTCGTGTGCACAGGGTGGGCCCGAGGTTACACCAATCACAGCATGAGACTGGCTCCCATGTACCCCACCAGGTGCCTGAGCCTGTAGTTCTCCACTCTTTCCAGTGAATAACATGGCCCGTTGGATGGCACCTTTTATCAAGCGTCACTTCGTCGATCGATTCTTCCAGCGTTACGTTCGATGACGTCTTTTCATAAGACACACTGTGGAAAACATCGATAAGTTCCGTAGCATTCTCCCTTTCTAACGCTGAAAAGACAGCATAATTGATTTCAATTTCCCTAGTACAATTGTATACTCCTTTGCCGAAACTAGGATCTGCATGAACTATACCGACATCTTCGAGGTTGAGATAATCCTCAGCGCAGACAAGTCCAAACAAGATAGCGAAAAAAGTCAAGTATTTCGTTATAATACCACCTGGCCCAGCTGTAGGGGGCTTTGCATTCATCTTCATCCTGATATTCTCGTACCTGAACCTTAAGTATTGCAGATGCCAATTTATATTCAAAGAGTCTTTGAAATATTTGTGCTTACTAGGAATATCCCGTAAAAGACGCTTCTTAAATACCTGCTTAGGGGTTACTTGAATACCAAGTTAATAAAAAAATAGACAAAACAATGTACCCAATGTTGCCAACATACCGAAAGACGGAGCTATGTGTTTAGAGAGATGGACGAAGATTGGTCCTTGGTATGTACTATGAACCATTGTTCAAGAAATGTGGTGGTCATTTTACTCAAACAAGACCTATTTCTCCTTTTTACCCATTTCTCTCGAAGAGTGCAAGATCGTATCACATTGCTTAAGAGCTCTATACATATCTCTACAGTGAGATTTGAAGTTTCGACGAGATTGGCAGTTGAGTTTTTGTTCAAGAATTCCAGAACTCGAATGGTTTAGTTACCTATGAAACGGCTGTCTATTGGCCACTAGCTCCCCTCAAAGATAAAGTCTCGTCAGGGATCATTGTCGATAATCAGCCAAGCCGTGTATCATTGTAGGTATTCAGCCAAGAATTTATCTTAAAGGCATTTATCACGCTCAGCTCCGGGTTGGCAATCTTCAGAGTAGGAGCATGGTGCTTCAGCCGTGTTCGGGAAAGAACGGGGATAAAATCATCCATTCAACATTGATAACCCGCAAAAAACTTAACAAAGAGGCTCTGTAACTTGTTCAACTCGAAAGCATTGAAATCGAACGCCATCCGTTGTTGTCACAACAGAGAAACGATAGCAAGGCTATTTGCTCATGATGTACTAGGTTACGAGCCTAGGAATCTTACACATCGTCAAATTAACTTCCCTGAAGAGCCTCAATTCATGGCAAGGCTTCGTCCCTTATAGCGCATGGAATAGAGTGAAGCTTTGCAAGTTTTTCAGGTTGTTGATAAAAATGAAGTATGGTTTCAGAGGTTGAAACACAGGCTGAGACATATGCCCAGAAGAGCCTTTACAATGCTTAATACAAGCTGATGGTGCGACTTATGCAGCTTATTGTATGGTCGTATTGGGTCGCTTAAATCATTGATACATTCTTCAACAATGCGCTATGCAGCTCCCTTATAGTCAAGAGAATTAAGAGTATGGTCAGTCATTTCTCGTTCAGTTTAAAACCAGCCTATGAAAGAGCCCCCTTGATCGGCTTTGATTGAAAATCTACACTTCCATTTTGGGGTTCTAGCCGCATGCTTGTGTTTGTTCCAGAAAAGTGTTGATTTCTCGAATGCGAGAGTCACCAAGAAATGAAAGTAAGATAGAACTTTCTATGTAATTTGTATAGGATACAAAAGAAAGTGTTGTGTGATATAGATAGCAGTTGTCTAGCAAACAGAGACCTAACATCAGAACTGCCCTCAACATCTCGAGAAGCCTGTCCTGCTTATCTAAGATATTTCTCCAGTCCCAATTAAGCGAATGCTTCTGATGAATGGGTTGCATTGTTGCAAATTTCAACAATTCTCATTGTCTTCAGTCCTTTTCGAATAGGAGGTGTCTGAATAGCGTAAGGTATAACCTCATAAGCGAGGGAATCTACAGTTTGTACAATTTTTAGGGTAAAACTATACTAGCAGAATTTTCCAAATGTAAAGGTGACACTTGAGAATCACTCAAATGTTGCAGCGATAAGTTTGGGGAACAAAGAGTAGTGAGCCTTTAAAGACAATATGCTTGGCACGCCGATTTCGCTTCACAGAAATAAAACAGATTAGTATATATAGCAATGAGTGGCTCAACTGCAAGCGGCTCAACTGCAAGCGGATACAAGTTTTTAAAGTATGAGCACAATTAATCCTTCTCCAACTTCAGCTGATTACACCCCTACATGGACCACATTCCAAACATTGTCTCCTAAATCATCAGATACCACATGGCGCTATGAGTTAACTAGTAGCACTCTTAGTGTTAATTGTGGAGAATCAACTATGGAGGTTACCTACATCAACGAAACAATTTTGGACTACATCCATCTTTGTGGGGGTTACGAGGGAAGGGTGTTGAGAGCCTCCGCATCATCTGCATCCGCAAACGACGCCACTCTGCCCAAGATAGGGATAATGACTATCTTTGTGATGGCAATTATGCTCTTTAGCTGAGATACTGGCTTCTGGTTTAAGGATGTACCAGAAATATTGACTTTTTGCTTTGTATATGGTTTAGTGCTAATGAATTGTTTCAAAGATTCAAGTTTCTGTCGCCTGTCTCTACTGTCAACAGCAGTTAGAACAGGAAAGGCATATTTTGGAAATTTTAGTAAATGTGAAGAAAAGCAAACCACCAGAAACTACCCACGAAACCTATAATAGAAGTACCCATTAAGTTAAATATTGAAGACCCTAAAAGGAACAAATATATGTGACCAATAATGATTGGAGGAGTTGACATGGCATTTGCTAGATTAAATATTATTAGTTTCTGATGTTTACCACCAGCATTAAAAGCAAACCACCAGAATACTTTTGTTAATCAATGGAAGTGAGAGTGTGGTCAGCCATTTCCTCGAAAATGAAGGTCAGCCCATAAAAGAGCCACTCTTATCGGCTTCGAGAAACCAAAACTAATTTGGTGTTCAGCCGCATGCACTGATGCATGTACGTTTGTAGTTAGCTAGGAGAACAATGACCACACTTTGAACTAACCACTAGGAGTGTCCATTTTGGTTACTTTGTCAAGTCTTGGAATCTGTCCTGCTTCTCAAGGGCAGATGATAAGTCCGAGCCAGGCAGGGACTACTCAAAATGTCTTCTCTTATCTTTGAGGGAAAAGATCAAAAATGGAACTTTCAGTATACAGATAACAAGGTGCTGCGCACTTAGTGTCTCCCATCCAGAACAGTGATCGTTTTTCAAGTAAATGGAGAATGATATCAGACACCAGAGATCTGGCAACAAGAGCTAGAAAGTTCGTGGTCACATATATCTCCGTCTTCTCTCCGTTTCCTCTCAAATGACGGAATGCTTTCGATGACTAGGATACATTGTTGCACATTTTAACGATGTACATTGTCTTTAGTCATTTTTATATACGAAGCGACCTTCGCGTTGTATGAAATAACAGCTTAGAAGCCAAAATTTTGGAATCTTAAGTCATAGCTCTACTAGCCAAATCTTTATGAGCTGCTCCAAGTGTTCAGGTGGCACATGATAAAGTAACTGGAATGCTGCATTAAGTACTTAGATAAACTCAAGGACTAGTGAGCTTTAAAAGACAATATGCTTGGCACGCCGATATCGCTTCAAATTAAAACACATCGGTTTAAATAGTAATGCTATGCTCAAATTCAAGCTGACTCAAGCTACTTAAGTATGAGCACAATTAATCCTTCTTCAACTTCAGCTGACTACACCCCTACATGGACCACATTTCAAACACTGTCTCCTAAATCATCTGTTACAACATGGCGCTATGAGTTAGCTAGTAGCACTCTCGAAGTTCCTTGTGGTGATTCAACCATGGCTGTAACCTTTCTCAACGAATCCGTTATAGACAACATTCAAATTTGTGGGGCTCGAAATGGCAAAGCGTTAGGATCCTCCGCATCATCTGTATCCGCAAACGACGCCACTCTGCCCAAGATAGGGATAATGACTATCTTTGTGATGGTACTTATGTTCTTCAGCTGAGTCGCTTGATATGTACGGATGGTTGTTCAACCATATGTTTTGTATATGTTTTAATTTTAATGAATTGACTTCAATTTTGCTAGGTGCCTGAAGCTACGGTCCAAGATCTCATAAATTCAACAACGAGTAATTTTATAGATGCTTCAAAGCGTCTTTTGAAGGGTTCTTTACTCGTCGAGCCATCAAGTCACCAGGTATCAAGACTAGACGATCTCAACAAATTCTCTAAACACCTTGCAGAGAAGCCTCAGACACACGGCAGTTTCGCCTGGTTACATTCTTCGCGGAAAGAGATGCAATTAGCTTACCTGGATGTTTCAGACTAAATTGATTTTTTTGGTTATCCTCAGCGTAGACATCGGCATTAGCAGTTAACGTCAACTTGAGCTTTGATTCCGCTCTAGTCGTATAGTGAAGCTGAAGCGAATTACCCCGGGAAGCCATAGACGAGTCTGTTTCAATTCTTTCAAATTTTGTCATTGTGACTCACAGGCTTTGATAAATCTTGTGGAGGCGTGTTTATGGCCCTTGGAGAAGTACATACCCAGTTTGTGGCAGAGCTTCAGAATTTGTCTTTTTACTAAGAAACTCAACAGAGGTACTCCAACAATAGAATTCTCACGAAAAGGTGGCCCTTGATTATCTTCGCCGTGAAGTGACTCCAGACTACTCCAAGTTGAAGAACCTGTGTGCGAGTAATATAGTAAAACACTATGAATCTTCTGCCTGTCAACTCAAGGTCAAAAAGCCAACATGGTGGCTGAAAACCCGTCAAAATAAAATTCAAACTTTTTGGAGTCGATTGGTATACTTTGTGTTTTTCTGTTCCTAATAGGTGAGCCATAAAAAGCATCTCAAACTAAGGCTGCTTTTCTTATTAAGGCCGCACTTGAGTAATGCATAATAGGGATGCGGTGGCTCAATGGCAGAGCTTTTGATTCCAAATCAAAGGGTTGCAGGTTCGATTCCTGTCCGTGTCAAACTTCTTTTTTTCAACCATCACAACCACTTTTTTGCATCAAGCAACACCAGATCTCGTCTAATGGCCAAGAAGAAAGCAGCGACTCCACCGCCTGCGCCTGATCCTAAAGGCAAAAAGAACCAGAAAGGAAAGGCTGTCGAGCCTCCTCCAACAAAGGGAAAGAAGAGCAAGAGCGGTACCCCAGAAGTCACCAATGAAGACCCCCAGAAACCTCAGCGTGGATTGGCCATTGGTGAAAACTTCGGCTGGACGGGAAAGCTCCCGGCGACTTTGCTCTTTGAATACGCCCAGAAGCAGAAGTGGAACAGAGTCGTTATGGACATGAAGAAGACCCCAAAAGGATTCATCGGAATAGCCGACCTCAGCTGGGAAAACCCCAAGACGAAAGAAGTCATTCATGTGAAAATGATGCCCGATACGCTGATTCTTTCTCCCAGAGAGACCACAAATGAGGCCAGGCATTTTGCAGCCACATACGCCATGCATCGGATCAACTACGTAAAGAACCTACGAATGGTGCTTCCTGTCATTTTTCGGGACTACTGGCTGGATTTGGAGAAACAGCGCCAGGAGACTCTCAAGAAGAGCAAAGTCATGCATGATAGATTATACAATGCCAATCCGTTCCAAGTTGTGCTCGATGAAAGAGCCGAGGCCGAGAAAAAGGCTAAGGAAAAGACCGCTAAAGCAAACAGTGAAGCAAAGATTAACGCTCCTAAGGCCAGCATCTCCATCGGCAGTGTTTCTAAAGGCAAAACAGAGAAAAGCATTGAGCGCAGAATTACGAAACCTCGACTGGTGGTAAATCTCCCTACCTTTCCCAAGAAAGCATGGGATAATGCCCCTTTCATTGATTTCCCCATAGACGTCAGAACTTCCGTCGAGAGACTGATAAAGGACCACATTTCGTGGGTAGAGGAAGAAGAAGAGGGCCTGGAAAGTGAAGAACTCAGACATCAATGGAGCAATGACCTCAAAGGTCTAGGGTTCAGAGAAAGCCACGTGGAGGAGGCGCTTACATACACACATTCGTTTACAGACGCTTTGGAATGGCTCTTGTTCCACATTCCCGACGACGACTTGCCTTTGTTCTTTGCTAAGAGAGACGAGGATTCCAGCGTATCACTCAAAATCTCCAAAGACATCCAAACCGAGTATGTGCTTCAGAGACTAGCACAGTCGGGCTGCGACAGCAACGACATTTTGGAGACTTTAAGAGAGAGCAATGGCAGCGAAATAAAAGCGGCAATATCCTTGTTTTACCAAAGTATACTTTACTCGAGTGAGGCTCCCCCAAATTCAGATGCATTGAGTACATGGGTTGAAGAGCTCGAGAGCATAGACATGATTGGCTCCAACAAGGTTGATTTTGCAGAACAGGATAAGAAGATCGTCACTCTCAGTCTCAGCGTGGAAGGTGTGGCAAAAGACATGCTTCTGGTCAAGCTTTTCATGCCTGAATCATATCCCAATGCACTTCCAGGTGTGCAAATTGTGATCAATAACCTGTCGTTCAAGCTAGCCAACTATATCAAATTGGCTATTGTGCGTCAGCTTCTGGGCCACATTCTTGAAGCCGGGCTTCTAGGAGAGTGCTTCATATTTTTCATGGTGGAGTGGCTCGAGTCCAATATTGGAAAAGTAATCCAGAACCCTGGTCCTTTGAGTGCCCCTTCGGCAGTGCAAGCAGTTGCAGAGAAGCAGCAAAAGCAAAAGAACCACAAAAAGAGGCAGAATAGAGATCAGCTTGTGCTCACAGAAACGGACCTTCAGGAACTCCAAAAGGCTTATGCTAAGAAGCTGTCTCTGGCAGAGCTCAAGCGGATGCTCTCTGACCGTGCTAAGCTCCCAGCTTGGCAGAAAAAGGACCAGTTGGTCGAGATCATCAACTCCAACAAGGTGACCTTGGTGACTGGTGAAACTGGTTCTGGTAAGAGTACTCAGATTGTGCAGTTTATTCTTGACGATTTAAGTGCCAAGGGTAACTTCAACAGCACAATCATTTGCACACAGCCCAGGAGAATTTCGACCATAGGACTAGCTGACAGAATCTCGGAAGAAAGAGTACTGACCGTTGGAAATGAGGTGGGATACGTCATTCGTGGTGAGAACAAATCCTCCAAAACCACAAGACTTCGGTTTGTTACAACCGGTGTGCTTCTCAGAATGCTCCAGTCGTTTTTGTCCAACGACAAGTCTGGAGATTCGTCTATTTTCGACAGACTCGAGTACATCTTTATTGACGAAGTGCACGAGCGATCCGTGGACAGCGACTTCCTTCTCATTATCTTGAAGCGTATCATGAACAAGTTCCCTAAATTAAAGATAGTGCTTATGTCTGCCACCATCAATACGGAGTCGTTCATGAAATTCTTCCCAACGAAGGTGAACCACATTCATATCGAGGGCAGAACCTTCCCAATCGAGGACCACTACCTTGACTCTGTCCTTGGTGACTTGGATTACAGCATTACGAATTACCACGGAGAGGTTATCAAGCCCAAGGCAGATTCACATTATTTCAAAACCGGCACAGCCAACTACGATCTCGTGGCAAAACTCTGTGTTATGATTGATAGAAGACTTCTGGACCAGAGAAACACAGGCTCCATTTTGATTTTCTTGCCGGGAATTATGGAAATCAACAAGTGCATCAGAAAAATTGAAGACGAATACGACCACAAGGGCTTGGACTGTTGGTGTCTTCCGCTTCACTCCACGCTTTCCTCAAAAGACCAAACCAGAGTGTTTAGGAAAGCGCCTGTTGGAAAGCGGAAAATTGTCGTTTCCACCAATATTGCCGAAACATCCATTACCATCCCTGACTGTGTGGTGGTCATAGACAGTGGCCGCTCCAAAAGCATCTTTTTTGATCCGCAAGCCAACGTCTCCAAACTCGTTGAAAGCTGGTGCTCTCGTGCAGAAATGTCTCAGAGAAGAGGACGTTCTGGTCGTATTCAAAACGGAACATGCTATCATTTGTACACCAAAGAAACCTTTGATCTGTGTCTCGAACAGCCCGTGCCAGAAATCAAGAGAGTCAGATTAGACAATTTGTACCTTGTCGTGAAGGCCATGGGAATCAAGAAGGTTGACGAATTTTTGAACAGCGGTCTTGATCCACCTGATGTGACGGCTATCAAGAAGACTCGGGCGATGTTGGAGGAAATTGGCGCGTTGCACTCCACAGAAACTAATGAAACGTTGACCCATTTGGGTAAGTACCTCTCGTTTATTCCCACCGACTTGCAACTGGGCAAGATTTTGATTCTCGGGTGCATTTTCTCGTGTGTGGAAATTTGTCTTACGTTGGCTGCCATCAGCTCTTCTGGAAGTCCTTTCATCAACAGCATTGAGAAGGGAGACGAGATAAGACTGGCAAAGGCTAGAATTGGAAAACATCAAGGCGACTTCATAGCTTCAGCTTTGGCGTACCACAAATACTCCGAACTTCAGGGTGGAGAAAAGAAGAAGTTCATCGCTGACAATCACTTGTCGTACATGACGTTGCAAGACATCCAGTCCAACCGTGCCCAGTACTTGCTGACATTGAAAGAGATTGGCTTTGTTCCCTATGACTACCTGAAAGACAAGCAAGAGGGTAAGTTGTTGAACAAGAATAATGAGAGTTTCGACATCATCAGAGCAATAATCACAGGCTCTTACACCCCCCAAATATCCCGAGTTCAGCTTCCAGACCCCAAGTATGCTCAAACTTTGGTTGGAGCTGTTGAGATGGATCCTGATGCCAGGAAGACAAAGTTCTGGATCAGGAACGAAAAGTACATTGAGCAAATCACAGATGGACCCAAGGGCAATGAGCTTCCGGCTTCGAGAGTGTTCATTCACCCATCATCTGTGCTTTTCTCCAATTCAGCTACGGGAGCTGCCATACCCAATCTTGAAGATTTGACCCTCGAGGATGGGTCAATGGACATGCAAAAGGCCAGAGAGCAATTTGATATGACGCCAGCAGTCCAACTGTCGAGCAATTCGGTCCACAAGTCTCCCTTTGTGGTGTACAATTCATCCAATGTCACTTCCAAGCATTTTCTCAGAGACATCACTCCCACAAGCACTATTACCACGCTTCTTTTTGGCGGTGACATTACCTATGACATCAGCAACCAAGCATCTGCTTCACTCAAATGCCCAGGTATTGTTCTTGACCGCTGGCAGCCTATTAGAACTTGGTGCAAGAATGGCGTTTTGATCAAGCGGTTGCGTCTTCTTTTGGATAGGGTGATTGAGAACAAACTTTCAAACCCTCTGTTTGAGAAACAGAGAGCTGCCGATGAAGAGATTATAGATGTGGTGAAGAAGGTACTTACTGTTGATACGAGGCAACGGTAGCGTTATAGACAATGGAGAGGCCGTGAAGCAAAATTATTTATTAGCGTAGATCGGTATGAATCGATATCAAAAAAGTCTGAAAAATGTTAAGCAAAACTGATTCTCCACATATCTCCTATTAATATCAAGGAGATCCGAGTACAATGCTTTTGTTAGGTTGCGCAGCTTGCATTACTCTCTGTAGTTTATAGTAATCTCTTAAGGAACATATAAAAAGGTAACGAGAACAGACGAGTAATTTAATCGTTCGTGGTAATTACTAAACCTGGTGAATAGCTCGGCTAAACGATAAATGACTCGAATATCTTGTTATCGGAGGGTCTAACCTTGGTGTAGTGGTTTGGACCTAACAGCTTTGACTGAGGCAAGATGAGCATCATTTTTTGCAGCCGCTCATTGCAGACCAAAATTGTAGAGAACGAATAAAATAAGATACAGAGGGAAAAACAACAAACACAAATTTCACCTTTTGGTAGATTTAAAAATTTACGAACTTCCCTAAAGATAGGAATCGACCGTTCTTTGAAGCTCATCACATCACGTGGTTTAGACGTGCGTCTTATCGCGCTTAGTAACTTCGCTGCACGATATCTAAGCAACCATTCTTAGCTGGAATTCCACATACCACATCTTTTCTTGAAAAATGATAAAAAATGCCGACTCTTCTAAAAACAGAGAAGAGCTGCAGCGTCTTCTATCAAATAATAACAATTACGACAGCACAAGCGAACTCACTAAGTGGGACCTGGATCAAAATGCCATAGAACCAGATCTCGCAGACCTACCGAAGGAAGTCCGGGAAACAGTCCCCCTCACGGATGATCCGAGTATTCCCGTGATGACTTTCCGATACTTCGTTCTCCTGACGCTATTCATTGTCCCAGGAGCGTTCATAGATACCATCAACTCCTTCCGAACGACATCAGCCGTCTACTCCATATTCTTTGTCCAGATCGCTTCACACTGGGCAGGTAAGTGGATGGCGAAAACGTTGCCCCATAGAAATGTCAGAATCGGCTCATTTTCCTTCTCATTGAACCCGGGCCCCTGGTCTATCAAGGAAACGGCCTTAGTCACAATCACCGCCAAATCGGGCGCTACAGGCAACTTGGCCACCAATGCATTGGCTCTTTCGGAGCTCTTCTTCCACAAAGAAGTCCCCCTTTCTTCTGCTATTCCTTTCATGTGGGCAATTGTCTTCATTGGGTACTCCTACGCAGCTATAGCAAAAAGAGTAGTGAGCTACGATCCTCAGTTTCCCTGGCCCCAGACGCTCATGCAAACGGCGCTTTTACAAAGCCAGGATACGGCCGATAAAAAGGACAATTCAAAAAGAATGAAGGTTTTCTTTTGGTGTGCGGGATCGATTTGTGTGTGGCAGATGTTTCCTGAGTACTTGTTTCCAATGACTTCTTCATTGGCGGTCTTGTGTTGGGTTGCACCTACCAACAAGAAGCTTAATTTCATCGGTTCGGGTATGGGCGGAATGGGATTCCTCAATTTCACTTTGGACTGGGCCAATATCACTTCAGAGGTGATGTTGTACCCATACTGGGTCCAGGTGATCCAGTTCATTGCTTTTGTGTGTGGAGCGTGGGTTCTTCTACCTTTGGCAAAATGGTCGAGCCTCTTTTCTTTCAAACACGGTCTCATGTCAAATCGTCTTTTTACGTTGGACGGTGATTTGTACCCCACAGAAAAATTGATGACTCCCAATGGTGGCTTCAATCAGACCGCCTATGAGTATTACGGGCCTGTCCAACTCGGTGCCCAGCGAGCATGGAATATGTTCTTTGACTATGCGGCCTACGTGTCGGGACTTGCGTGGGTGTTGTTCTTCGGGTGGGAGAAATTGCGTTCCTCTATTCGCTTGGGAGGTATTTACGGGGACCGTCTCAACAAACTCCATGCCGCATACAAAGAAGTGCCCAATTCGTGGTACGTGATTTTATTCATTATTTCTATGGCATTTTTGCTTCATGTGGCTAATGCCGGCTACATGTTTATGCCCTTCTGGACTTGTGTTATTGCACTTGTCATGGGAACCATCATTGTCACCCCCCTCATGTGGCTCTACGCTCTCTCAAATTTCCAACTTCCCATTGGAACATTCAACGAGCTTTTTTACGGTTACTTGGTTCAGGACTTGCCGCTGAAACACCCTGCTGGTGCTGCTTTTTTTGGCTGTGTGGCAGGAAATGCCTGGTATAGGTCTCAGTTTCATTTGGAGCTGATGAAGCTTGGCTTCTACAACCATATTCCGCCTAGACTCGTCTTTCTATCGCAGATCTACGGAGAGCTTATTGGCGTTCCTATCAACTACTTCAGTCTTCGTTGGGTGCTAGCCTCAAAGTGGGACTATCTTGTGGGGAAACTCACAGATCCTTTACACCAATGGACGGCTCAGACAGCAATCACCTACCACACCAATGCCATCCAGTATGTGATTCTTGGACCTCGCCGACTTTTTGCCAATTATCCGCTTCTTCCTTTGGGCTTTTTGGTGGGTCTCATTGCTCCAGTGGTGATATTCCTTCTCCACAGAAGATTCCCCAGAAGCAAATTCAATTTCCAGCTCTGGAACACCACGGTCTTCTTCTCAACCATGAGCCACTTCTACGGCAATTTGTCCACAGGCTACCTCTCAAAGTTTATGGGGGGTACTGTGACCATGTTCTACGCTTACAGATACAAGCACACACTTTGGAAAACATACAACTATGTGGTTGCTGCAGCTCTAGATACCGGGTTCAACTTGGCAGTCACAATTATATTTGTCTTGCTTTCGCTAGGCATAACGGCTCCTACGTGGTTTGGAAACAACCCAGACAGTGTGGAGAGGTGTTTCGCTTTGGAGTAGTGGAAAGAAGAAGAAAAACTGTACAAATATAGAGGAGACAGACATTATTTATTGACTGACCATAGTTTTTTCCCATATCGCCATGGGGTATTGAATACTATAGAACCGTTTGCACCCATTCGCATACCAACACCCACGGTTCGAGAAAGCCTTACGCAGCGCATCAAAAAGCAATGTATATAGAGCAATCAAAATTGCAAAAATAAAACTTTCCGTAACTTCCCAACAGTTGGAAATACACCCAGTATCGTGGTCAGCAGAAACACCCGTACACCATCAACATAACCCACACTCACTCCAGCAAAACTCAACCTACAACTTCAGTTCTCTGAACCATAATCCAATCATGAGTCAGCCTCCAACACAGAGCAACCCACAACAGGGAGTTCAAGGTGGGCAAGGCCAGCAGATGATTCTGCCACAGCAGGCCACTAAGCTCCTTGCTGTTCTCAAGGAGCAGATGGAGAAGGCTAAAACCTCCACAGACCCGGCAGTGCAACAGGCGTGCTACAGGCAAGCCGAGCGGATCAAAACCATTCTTATAAATTATCAGAGGCACCAGAGAGCACAAGGGGCTCGTGGTCAAGCCCAGGGACAGAATGCTGGATCACCAGCTCCCGGGGTTCAGAATCAAGCTGGAGCCGGTGGAGCCAACTTTGCTGGAAACACGATGGTAGGTCAGCAAAGGCCCCAAGGTCAGGTGCAAGGCCAGACACAGCCCTCCACAATTGGTCAACAGCAACAACCACAGCAAATGATGGGCCAACAGGCTCGAGCTGCTGGTCTGCCGCCGGTAGCAAATACACAAGGAGCTCAGGGAGCTCAGGGAACTCAGGGGCCAAGACCAGGGACTATTCCAAGCGCACAGGTGACACCAGAAAGATACCAACAGGTGAGGCAGCGGATTCTGGAAGTGGAGAAGAAAATACAGTTTTTGGAGAGAGAAAAGAAGGCCGACTTGGCGCCAGAGAAGAGGGCGCAGATCGACAGCCAGCTTACCGAATGGAGGAACAAGTATACACAGTTTCAGAGGTTCGCCAACATCATCCGTTCTCAATTGGTGGAACAGGCTCGTGCTGCTTCTAATCAAGGCACTGCTAGCGCCGGAGGCATTGGAACCACTGGGGCACCTGGTAATGCTTCTGCTGCTGGTATGAATCTTCAGGGTGTCGCTTCGAGCCCTTCCATGCCCAGTGCAGCGGCAGCAGCGGCAGCGGCTCAAAATTCAGCCCAGAGAGCCTCGGTGACCCAGCCTGCTATGGGAGCTGCTGGATCGCCCCCTGCCAACCGTGCTGGATCACCAGGCTCCGTGGGTAAAGCCGCTAGTGGCTCTCCTGTGCAGGTCCCTGGTGCTACTCGTGGTGTTGCCCAGGGTGTTGGATCTGGAGCTGGCACACCGCCTGCTCAAAATGCCGGCACCACTACAAGTGCAAACGGAAGAAGCACATCTCCACAGCCCGCATCGAAAGAGGCCAATGTTCCGGGTGTGAACTTGTCAGGAATCACAAAGCCAAGCGTGCCCTCAATGCCAATTTCCAATACAATCAACGTTAAGCCTCCAGCGCCCGTCACTCTAAAACCTGGAGCCAACAATGTTCGTCCTACTTTGACCGGCGGTGGAGCCTCGGGATTGGGACAGATCATGGGAACTCCGGCAGTTATGAGAATGCCAACCTACGACATGGCCACCACTTCGGCCGCCACAATGACCGATAACGGTGGTCGAGTTTTGACGAAAAGAAAATTGAGCGAGCTCATCAACACCATTGGCGCTGACGAAGGCGACGGAAGAACAACGGTGGATGGCGATGTGGAGGAGCTCCTCTTGGACCTCGCGGACGAGTTCGTTTCCTCAGTCACCACATTCGCTTGCCGTTTGGCCAAACATAGAAAAACCGACTCTGTAGATGTCAGAGACGTGCAACTACACCTTGAGCGCAACTGGAACATCCGTATTCCTGGGTATGCGATGGATGAAATTAGAAGCATGCGGAAGTGGCAACCCAGCTCTTCTTACAACCAGAAGGTCTCTGGAGTGGAGATTGCCAAGGCCATTAACGGAAACATGAACTAATCGCAGTGGAAATGCTTGATTTGTACTTTTAGCTTATACATTTTTATTCTATCACCTTGTAGATGCCATTGTTGACGCTGAGAACCGAAGCGTCTACCCAATACCTGAGAGCTTGAGACGCAACATAGTCAGAAAGGCCAGTGGTCAACACAATCGTGGAAATGGAGAGCTCATCCTGTTCTTCATCAAATACTTCAATGACAGTCGCTTGAGCAGGTGTTACCGTGAAACTTCTGGTTCTGCCATCAAATTCAAGATCCAATGTAACCGAGCCCATCGATGGAATGAGCTGTAAATCCCTTCCTGGCTTGGCTTGATAAAAGCCATTTGTGTACATTTTGAAATTTTCTTCGATCGGCACATTGAAGTTCTGCTCGGTCTCCTGTTTCTGTTCAATTGACGGCCAGTACATTCTCGACAAAATGGTAAGTTCCATGCCCGAACTTTTGAGCTTGGAATTGAGTTCGTTACTGTCGTAGACATCCTTTATCATAACATCCAACGAGGAAAACTCGTTGGGCCCGAATCTGGCCTTGAGAAGTCTCGTGATATCTTCAATATCTTCGAGACTATACTGATCCCATTGAAGAAGTCTGTTCCCAAAAATCCCCGTTAGCTCCTTTGTAAAAACAGAAGACAGGTCGTAGATAGAAACCAAGGCCTCCAAAACATCTGCGATCTTGCCCTTACGGAAATCAGGCAAGGCGTCAATAGGATCAGGATTCCATTTGAGATCGGTCAAATCGTCGATTGGAGCGGCAGAAGGCGGCTCGTTGATCTGAAGTTCTTGCGCCAATTCAACCAATGGGTTTGTATCTGGATTGAGATCAAGCATGCCATTGACAACCTGCTGAACCAAGTCTGTCCGAGTGCTCAAATATTGTCGAATTGGACGGACCACCTTATCGAGCAACACGCCGGTCGGGTCGATCATGAGAAAAGCTTTGATGGTCTTGGTGTACACGATGATCACGTCTGTTGTGTTTGTACCCAGATGGAGCAATCGTTGACCACATTTACCGATAAAGACATCCACGATCTTTGCACGGTGGTGTGCCAACGACTGAAAGCGGTCGACATCCAAGGCCAAACACTCTCGAAGCTCTTGTAATGCAACATTACTTTGTGGGTACAGCGTCACCATGTCGAAGATCTCCTTGATACGGAGCAGAACAAGCTCGTCTCGAGCAATTTGAATGAGATCATTACTCGAGGCACACGCGTATTTGGAGCCACATCCTAGGGAGAAGGAGGGGTAGAGCTCGAGTCGAAGCCATTTTTCGAGATCATGTAGCACTGGCGTGCTCCATTGGCCAAGACAGATCGAATTCAAATGGCTACATATTTTCTCAACGGTGACCTTGACGACAATCTGCCGTAGCGTGGCATCCATACCAATAGCAGATATGGTCTTCAATTGCACGGAGAGGCCTTCGAAGAGTGAGTTTGTGATGTGCTGCTCAAGTTGATCTAGCAAGCGTGGTTGCAGAAGATACTTGGTAAACAAAACGTACAAGCCACGTAGAAATGTATCATTCGCCAAGTTCGACAACTTCATATGCGTGAGCTGCTTAACATAGAATGAGCGGAGCTGCCACACAGCGTCCAATGTAGTGAAGAGGTCCAGATTCTGGGGAAATCTGTTATCGAGATCGAGTCTTATGGAGTTGATCCACAACTTCATGAAGTCGAGTTGCTGTGGCTGAGTTCGTAAACAGCGTTTTGCAGCGACCTTCGCCCTCGGCAGCGGCTCAGCATGGCTCATATCGATGCCATTTTGGTGGTTAGGCTGAAGCCAATGGAGGAGCTGGTCAAGATCGTTTTCCAACTCGTGGTGTTGTTCTGGATTGACATCTCGTAGAGTTTGTGAGGGGAATATCGAAGCAATGAGCAGTTTTGGAAGCGTCGGTCTGGCCGACATGGATAGTTTGTGTGATGGTTGATATGGAGTAGTTGATGTTGATACTTCGCGCATAGTGAAGCTGAAGCTATGGGTGCAAATTGGAGAGGCTGGGATTTGAAAGGGTGCCGATCTTTAGGATCTGGATGAGGAAAGATTGGAAAGTCAAGCGGTATAGATAAAAAGTAGCCTTGGTTTTGGTATCGACTATAGGTGATGATGGTGGGTCTATTGTGTCAGAACATCGAAGATAGAAAGCCACTTCAGTATGGCAATTCGGTGAAGAGGAGAAGCAGCCCGAACGATTAGTATGGATCTTTTGCATAGGTTCATTTGGGCTCAGAGAAATCTTTCATAGTGCATTCCAACTCCATCGTCTATGGTAATCGTTGGGCGCCTTTTCTGTAGACTTCGTTCGTACAAACCCAATTGAACGTCGCAGAGCATAACTACGAAAGCTCCTGAAAAAGTATGAGGTAGACTTGAGATTTTCAAGAATCAAGAAGTTGATTACCGATGGCTCTTCGGTTTCTCTTGGTCTTACGCTTCCATCTTAGTGGATTTCGCAGCCACTGAGTACAGCCTTACCCCAGCATTCTACTCACCAAAACGAATCATCCCCTTTAGCTTGAATTTCCCGAAGTCAAAACTTTCCCAGAAATCCATCAAAAACTTTTTAATGCTAAAATTTCCACCTTCTTTCAAAATCTAGTTTACTCCACCACTTGCTACGCACCTAAAACTACTGTCGCGAAATCCAACTGAGCTTTATTCATCCTCACCACAGATGGTATGTTACAAAAGTTTAGCCCTGAAAACCCTACTAACCCCAGGCGAGACTCCTGAAGACAAACGCAAAAGCACAATTTGTGGATGTCACTCATGCAAAGCCCGCTGTGGCCAACCAATTTCTTGAACAGGCAGACTGGGATTTAGAAGCTGCTTTGAGAGAATTCTACAACCAAAACCCGCCATCGGATCCGGAAGTCGACAAGATTTTCGACAGGTACAAAAGCCCAGAAAACCCGGACGTCATTCTGATCGATGGCACTTTGGAGTACTTGAACGACTTGGGGTTTGACCCAGAAGAGCTCAAGAGTTTGACTGTTGCATATATTTTAGAGAGCCCGCAAACGGGCGAGTTCCATAGAGACGCCTTTTCCCGAGTCTGGCTGACGGCACGGGTGAATTCCATTCAAGGAATGCGCCAGTTTGTCGACGAGAAACACTCGATGATGGAAAGGTCTGTGGAAGAGTTTGAGCCGTTCTACCAGTTTGTGTTTGAGTTCGTCAGAGGTTCAGATTCAAGAATCAAGGTGATTGGCTTTGACGAGGCCATTATTTATTGGCAGATGCTTTTGGACCTGCGGTTCCCAGCGTCTGCTGAAAGACTACTGCAATGGTATGAGTTCATCCAAGAGACAAAGAAGAACATCACGCGAGACTCGTGGAACATGTTTTTCAAGTTTGTCGTTCAGGTGATTGAAAAGGACCCTGACACCCTTTCAGCATATGACGAGTCCAGCGCTTGGCCCTCGGTCGTGGATGAATACATGGAATGGCTCGAGGAGAATGGAAAGCTACAAAAAAGTGACGATGTGGTGATGATGAATTAAATACAAAATGGCGCTCTGCGCAAAGAAATGAAGGTTCTCACCGGTGTCTGCTAATTGAGGAGCTTCTCTATACTTGGCTTTCGAAGCAAGAGAAGCGTCTTGGAAGCGTCCTCGAGTTTCCCGTCCTCGCTGCTTTCTTCGTCACCAATGTGGGCTGTCATGTTACTTGTGGGAACCTGGGTCTTGAAGTACATTCTTTTGGGATACGCAGAGTTCCCAGTGTATTCCTCATCAGGCACACTTGTGGGGATAGCAGGATCGGGAAGCTCAAAGGAACCCCGTTTGATTTGCAGCTTAATGGGAATGGTAAACGGAGAAGTGGCCAGGGAAACCGATGCCGACTTTGGCTGTGTGTTGTACGAGAAAGCCTTGTTGGCCTGCTCAATGTGCTCCATCAGCGAGTAGCGCCCTAGTGATTTCTGCAATTGAAGGTGCTGTTGCAGAAGAGCCGCCGTATCGTTGGAATACTTGCTTAGAAGCGAAAAAAGTGGCGCTATGTCGGGGGTATTGGTCGGGCTGGGAAGTTGTTCTCCGTCGGAAGAAGACTCTTTAGACGTGTACGTCAGTTCTGGATTGGAGTTGGTCTTGCTTTGGGCCAAATCTGAGGAAGGGCGCTCAGCCTCATCCTCCTTAATTGATTCGCAAACGGACTTTCGTGACGAAGCAGCTAGATCTGCAAAGCTGAACTCCTTGTCTATGTTCCTGTACTGGTTGACGTCTATCGGCACCTTGGTGTAACCGATGTCGTAGCTATAGTCTATGGGAGCCTGCGACAATAGCTCGTGCTGCTTCTGGATTATGTGGTGCAAGTACAAGATGTGCTCGACTGAGGACTTCAAAATGGTGAGTTTGTACATGCCGTCGATTTTGGAGCTGTTGTTGGACAGGGCTTTTCTGGCTCCAGGGTCTGTGTTGCGACATGCTGGGATGATGTACTTGAGGGCTTCGAACTCACGGTTGATCTTGATTCTTCTGCGCTTTTCAATGATTGAATGAAGCTGTTTTGTTTCCGTTTTCCTCCTTGCCAACTCGTCGTCATCCACATACGAGCTCGACCGTCTCCGCTTCTTCTTGGGCTGCTCAGAAGGAAAAGCACTCAATGGTGGAGAGCTGGAAGATGGGTTATAGGCGTTATTGAGGATTTCATAGTTGTTATCCTCCGGATCGATATCCTTATTGAGTTGAATTATTGTCGTTTTCAACGAAGGTGGAGCCGGCAAGTGCATTACTGCTAAGAAGTTCAGGTACTAGAAATGTTGGTTGCAAGCGGCGCAGCATATATAAAGGGCGAGGGTGTTCGCGAGCATTAGCGAAATTAGTGCTGTTTGCAACCGTTCCACGCACGTTTACTTCTCCCACGTTGCCCTCACACGAAGGTTGGGCCCTGAAAAGAGTTTTTTTTAGGTGACTAAATTTGGACTTAATAGAGAGCGATTTCAGTTCGTTTTGCGTCGCCAAAATTACTTTCATTTTCCTCCTTCCATTGGATGATCGGACTGCTCACACGACATCCGGGGTCTGAGGCCCACATGTCTTGTGCGATAAAGACGTACTGGCCATGCAATTAATCGCGCCTATATACAGGACACACGTGGGCACGTGCCACGGAAGCGGCGTGGAGAAACGGCGTGAGCGTGTGGGATAAGCTGGAGCGTCAGAGGCTGTATCTGTGCCATTTTGGATCTGGCAAGGGAGGGCTTTTATCGCTTTGTCCGTCGATCCGTGCCCTTGTTGGTGCACTAGAAGCGCAACAGGCTGTGCAGTTGTGCAGGAATGGCTGCGAAATCCACGGGGTCCTACCACCAACTTGTAACAGTTGAACATAGATTCAAAAAAGAAGAGCCCACACGGGTCCGCAATCATAATTTATCTAGCAAAAGAGGTACAGTCTAAACAGCTCCACAAACTCGTCCATCACTTTTTTGTCTCCCTCGGTCCAGAGCTCCATGTCGTCTACATTGGCCACTGTGATGTGGAGCCCACCTTTGGGAGTACTCACCACAGACAAGGTCAAATGCGACGTAGACACGCCCTGTGTGAAAATAAGATCTGTCACTTCCCAGGCGCCTCTGCTGAATTTCTTGCATCCAATGTTGGATATCTCAATAGCACCTCTACCGTTAAGATCCTTGAGCTCATCTTTAAACCAGTCCCAGGTATTGACGTAGCGGAGCATTCCGGCAAATTTAAACGGATCCCTAGACTTCATAGCAACATCAAGCTGCTTCTTCAAGTTGTCTCCGATCTGTTTGATGGTAGTGAGATTAACAGGAACAAACGGCAATGTCTGAGACATGTAGAGGCCAAAACGCAGCTGGATGGCATTTTCAGGGACATAGCGCCGACCACAGAGCGCTATGGGCACGTTGACGCTGCGGCGTTGTCCAGGCTTGTACCCCTGAAGCACGTTGGCATGGGGTACCAAATATTCCTGAGCAGCGGAATGAGCACATGCACCAATATAGGGGGTCAACGTGAGGCCGTTTTGCTTGCACCTGGCAAGAAGCTGGCCAGTTTCCAGAGGCAGGAAGCTCAAGAGGCGGAAGCCCAGGTGGTTGAACTTCTTGGGCGGCACTGGGTTGAACACAGGGTAGCGATAGGTGTTTGGGGTTGAAGACGAAAACAAAACCTTGAAGAAGTGAACGATGAAGTGGGGTAAGAATATTTCGAGAAGCAACGTCTTGATCATGAAAAGAAATGGCGTGTCGTACAACGGAGAGACTATGTCCAGCGAAGGCTGAGGCGCTAGGTTGTCCGTTTCGGCGTGGAACAACTGTGTTCTTACCGAAGACGGGTTCTGTTTTTCCACTTCGTCCAAGCACCAGAGAAGCTCGTCAAAAACGTTGGCGCCTGCGTTTCCATCAAAGAAGATATGGTTGCACACGAAAACGAGCGCCGAGGGCTCGTTGTTGCGGAGCTTCAAGTTGAAGAATTTCCACGTTGGCTGGTCGTGGTCCAAGGGGATCACCTCGTCAGCCAATCTCTCGGAGAGTTCGGGGCCAAAGCTCTCAGCCACCAAAGGGAACACCACCTGATCGTAGGCGATCTTCAGCACCGAGTGAACAACAAAGTTGTCGCCGTTGTGGTCGCGGTCGCCGGGCCCAGTTCTGAAGAAATTGAGCGAAAACACCGGGTTCTTCAAGATCATGAGCCTCAAGGCATTGGACAAGAGCACATCGTCAATGGGCCTGTTGAAGCGGGCGCCTATGGCAAACCCGTTGTTGCAGTAACCCTGGGTGAGCCTACAGAGATAGTATCTCTCGACGGGACCAATTGGGCGGGACATAGCTGGGAAGCCATTCCAGGACAGCATTCTGGCTTTATAGCCTGTGGAGTAGGTAGGCTATAGTTGCATGGGAAATGCAGCGGTCGCGAAAAAAAGCGATGTTCGAAAAAGCGCTTTCTGGACCAGGAGCCCAAAGCGGAAGAAATGTGGATCTGGACCTCCAGCTTTCAGAAAATTTATAGTGTTCTCTCCGAATACTCGAATGTTCTTTTTTTTTTTTTGGTGGCCTCTCCAGCCTTTCCAGCAACTGTGTGGGCTGGCCTAGTACTGGGCTGGTGTGGTTATGAGAGCCACAACAGAGACAGCGCAAATGCTCAACAGAAGTGCAAAAGCGCCAGAATGCAAGGCGGAAACGGGAGAGGTTGCAGCATTTCCGAAGAAAGCAAAAAGCAAAAAGTAAAAAGTGCTCCGCCAATTCTGGCTGGGGTTTCGCCAACCTCGCCAGAAACAGCCTGTCATTTGTGGCCCTGCAGCCATTTTCCGCCTCTTTTGCGTTCTCGGAAACAATAGTCCCATCTGACTGCCGGGGTCCCTGAAGACTAAAGCTTAGTTGCAACTGTAGCCGAGCGAGAGCGCCCGGAATCGTCGGGCCTGAAATAAAAAAATTGCCTTTGGCCGTCACCTCACCTTCTTCTTTGTGTTTTCTTCCGGCAACGTATCACACCTGGTTTAACTATGCCTGTCATTTGACGCACAGAGGCCCTGCGTGGAACCGGAGCTACTGCTTTTTTGGTCTAACCTCGTACTTATCACCAAAAAAATACATCTTCTTTTCTGCTCCCGATGGCGAAACAGGTGACCCGGAGAAGGCACACCAACCTGAAACTCGGCTGTGCCAACTGCAAGAGAAAGAAGATTCGCTGTGACGAGGTGCTTCCCCAGTGTGAGAACTGTCAGAGAGCACGCAGAGAAACATGTTCCTACTTGTCCTTGTCCAGCGCAGAGATCAACCGCATTCGCTTGACCCACTCGTTGAGGAACTCCCAGAACAAGCTTCTTTCGAGCAACTTCCGCCTTCCGACTTCCACGAACAACCTGTTTGAGAACAGTGATGTGATTCCCTCCGATCGGAAGAAACAGGCGCTGGACGCTTTAGAGTTCAAGTTTGAGTTTTCCAAGTTTTCCAACCGGTTTCCTTCTCTGCGCTACGTTTCGGTGCAATTTCACAACGCTTTTGTGAATACTCTTGAGCTCGATTACCGCCTGGATTCGGATGATCGGTCTACCGAGCTGACAACCGGGCCTTCTGATCCGGGCGTGGTTCAACCTGAAGATGGTCTTGTTGCAAGCGGAAGCACGCAAAACGGCCTTTCCGATGGAAGATTAGGGAACCGCCTCCCTTCGAGCATTGTCAAACCGACTAAGTTTCCCAGAATAAACTACGAGGCGTGGTACAACGCCTCCGTCAACAGAGCAAACCCAATGTGTCATATCATGTGGGGCTTTCAGCCCAAGCAGCGCTTCTCCTACATTTTCTTCACTTGCCAGCGCTGCTTCTCCGGGTCTTTGCTTCTTCGGCGCTTAAAACAAGAGCACCAGATGGGCCGGCCTCTTCTAACCAATGCTATCTCCTCCTTGGAAACAAAATGCAATACTGCCGTCAGCGTCTTGCGCCAGATATTCCCAGATGCCATGCGCACTTTTCGGGAGAACCTTCTTGACGACGTTCACACCTTAAGCGAGATCAACAGACAACGGTTGTATTTGGCATTGGCTAATTGGTTCTCTGCGTGCGCTCTTTCGGTGCTCGATTACTCGATTCCGACCGTTTTCACGTTTCTTGTAGGCCAGAGCATTATCTTTGAGGAGTATATCGGATACGCCTTAAAACACAACACGTTGAACGACAAAGGCGGCGGCCAGTGGCTCCATTTCATGACCGAGAACATTCTTTTCATTCATCTCCCTCCCTACGAACCGGCGTTCCTTTATGAGATGCGGTCTAAGCTCGAAGCGTTGAGTCGATTGTTCGATGTGAATCCAACCTTTCTCACAGATGATGCCGATATCTACTACTTCGAGAAGCTAGGATATTACTGCCGCTTGATGATTGACTTTCTCGACAACCAGATCTTGAGCATTGTGTTCCTTCGAAACGAACATCTTGTTACCACCTATCCCCCGACGGTGGTGTTCAACGCCGCAAGAAAGTGGTGGTTCCTCATCCCTTCCAAGTTTGTGCATGGCAACCCCCAAAGCCCAGCCCATGGCTTTCTTGAAACACTTTCGTCCACTATAAAAATCTACAAGGCTGCTATCGGTGTGGGCGTCGATGCGGTCTTTCCTTCGGCCAGATACCTTTTGTCGTTGGGCTTTGAGGACCCTACCTTTAAAATGAGTGAACACTGTGCTTCCAATAGACCTGACCCTCGTCATTTCCACGATCCGAACCTTCCCGAATATCTATGGCGACATATGATGTATGCGCTACGGATTTACGGCTTCTTCCAAACGAGATTCAGACTTTATAAAAATAACGTCATCTGGAAGGGTCCCTTCGACTTTGAGGAGTATAACTCCAACAACCGATTCAGTGCTAGACACATAAAAAACGCATTAGAGATCCCCGTACGGAGCTTTAACAACCTTGCATTACGCCCTGAGCACTACGCTCGGCAAATCCACGGCCATCACGAATCCATTCTTAAAGACCCATCTGCATGTGCTGTTTTCATACGTCCGGATGAGCCCGACATCGGGTTTTATCCCCAGCACGAGACGTTCGATTTATTTGATCTCCGTCACGATATTCAGCTCAGACCGGACTTCTCCTGTCAATACGACTATGTTCCTGTCGTAGAGGAGAACAAGGAGATGCAAAAGTATTCTATCGATGATTTGAAGCGCTACTTCGAAGATCGAAAGGGTATTCTCCAGGGAATCTTTTAAGTGGCCACTTGCATCCCCATCATATCCATCTTGTATCCCATCATTCCCAATCATACATGCCGACGGCTCCTATCATTCCTTATTTATTACATACTTCTGGTCCCCAACGCTAGTGGTCTACCATTGAACATTTACTCACAATGTACTCCAAATGTAGTAGCTTGTATGTTTGCAGCCATTATGGCACACCTGTACCTCATCACCTCAACTAGGCATCGCGGTATGCACATATCAACCACCTGCAATCTTTGACCACACATCATGAGTAAAATAATAATACCAGGCGACCTGTTGTCATCTGAAGTTCCTGAAGATGGAGAGATTACTATTGGCCCAGGAATCTATAAGATTCCAAAAACACAAGAGATCATTCCTCAGCAGACTGGCTACCTCAAATCGATAGGCAAAAAGAACACCACCGATAAGCTCCTCTATATCGACTCAAATTCCAAAAGATATACACCTCAAGTGAACGATTTCGTTGTTGGGGTTGTCACAGGTGTTTACAGTGACTTCTTCAAGGTATCCCTACAAGACTTCTCGCAACAGGTACAGCTTTCTATGATGGCTTTCCCCAACGCAAGCAAGAAAAACAGACCTAATCTCAAGATAGGGCAGGCAGTTTACGCCCGAGTCAGTGAAGCCAACCTAGAAATCGACATTGAAATCGAATGCATAGATCCCGAGACCGGTAAAGAAGGCGGTTTTGGTCCTCTTGACGAAAGTGGATTCCTTTTCGAAGTCAACCAGAACTTTGCAAGAGAATTGCTCTTCAACAAGAGCAGTATTTTCTTGGAGAAGCTCGCGGCCAAGTGCGCTTTCGAAATCGCAATTGGTATCAATGGTAGAGTCTGGCTTAAGGTGGGCGAAGGGCTCTCTTATAAAGCCAAGGAGGTCGATGGTGAGGAAGATGTGGACATGGATAAACAGGAGGTGACTATCAAAGACTTAAGGCTTACGCTAGCGGCTGCTAAGTATCTCCAGGCTTGCCAGAATACCAAACAGGAGGAAGCAGACGCCGAATTGAAGAAGGCATTCAAAGGCACAGGCGGTCTATAGGCATGTACAAACAGGCATAATCGAAAACGATGCAAGTTGTAATAAGTAGATAGAAGCGGGTTTATTGATGATGTACCAGCCCATTCTTACGATGGCTGCGAAATGAAAAAATCCGATGATCATCAACACTAATAGATAACCATGCCCCAGACCCCCGAGGCGATTCTCGCCAATAACAGACGCAAAATAGAGAAAAATAAACGCAGACTAGCATACCATGACTTGCAAGTCCAGGGCACCAACAATTCGTCGATTGTGTCTAAGCGATCTGTGGAAGCCATCTACGATCCAGTGCTTGAACCAGGCCTGAAAGAGTGGATCAAGTTTTTCGTGCCCAAGGCCAAGAGACGATCGCCCGCTATCAATAGAGGATACTGGATCCGGGTGGAGAGTATCAAGCAGATGATCATGCGGATCAAAGAACAATACCCACATGAGCCAATTCGGGTGGTGAACCTAGGATGTGGGTTTGACGTTCTTCCCTTCCAGCTTTTGGAGAAGGGTGGGGACTACGATTTCTACGATTTTGACTATCCAGAGCTCGTCCAGAGAAAATTGGCTGTGATTGACGAGGCGCCAGAGATCTTGCTGGTCGTTGGAGATCGGGAAGAAATCACTCCAGCACAGAAGCAGATGAACATTATTATGGCCACGCCGAGATACAAGCTTGTGGGATGTGATTTGAAGAACACAGAGCTTTACAGAAAGCAGCTCGACTTGCTTTTGCCTAAATCTAATGGCCCCACTATCTTCATTGCCGAGGTGTCTTTGGCATACATGACACCAAAAGACGCAAACCCAGTGATTGAGATTTCAGCGCAGGTGGAAAACTCACATTTCCTTGTTTTAGAGCAAATCATGCCTGCTGGACCTCAACAATTTTTTGCTAAGAAGATGTTGTACCATTTCAGCCATCTTCGCTCACCGCTCCAGTGCGTAGAGACATACCACACCAAGGAGAAACAGGCGAAGAGGTTTGAGCAGTATTTTCAGAATGTGGAAATCAGAGACCTTTTTCAGTGCTGGAACGATCTTGTTTCTAGGGAGAAAAAGAGAGCCGTGCATGAGGTGGAAGCGTTTGATGAATGGGAGGAGTTTATCGTCTTCTGCCAGCACTACGTGGTGATCCACGCCACCAATTCCAAGAAATTCGCTTTTCGCCCAGAGCAGCCGCCCGATAATATCAAAGGATTCAATGAGCACGTCAAGATCGACCAGAAGAAGCTCGACATCGAACTCAAGTTTCCCGCAGCCAGCGAAGCCGGAGAAGGCTATATTATACACGGAGGAATGTGGCAGAGCCGTTCCGGTGACACCACAAAAATTAGCCCAAACGGCGAGACCACCGTCCTTGCCATTTCAGGCGAAACACCGCTGCCCCGGATGTGCCACACGCTCACAAACGCTGAGAATGGCTGTCTCGTGTTAACAGGAGGAAGGAACCGTCCTGGGCTCGCATACGACGATATCTGGACCTTTGAGCTTGCCACAGAGCGCTGGAGAAAAACCGGAAAGCTTCCGGTGCCGATGTTCCGCCACTGCGCCATTTGCACCGAGCCAGGGAAGGTGTTGGTTTATGGCGAGGGCCAGTTTGTCGAAATCACGAACTCCGAAACGACTATCCTTCGGGTGCTTGGAGAAAGCCCCGTTTTGGCCAGCTGTGCGCTTACTTACGATCGTGACCAGCAAACGGGCTACATTGTGGGCGGCATGTCCAGTGTGGTGGAGCCGCTCATCAACAGTGAGATCTACCGGTTCAAGGTGACGAACGATGCGGTGATAGTGGAGCCCGTGCTTCTGCTGCCGCACCTTTCCCGCATTGGATGCCTGGCGTTTCTTCAGAAAAACCTTCTTGTGGTTGTTGGCGGTGCCGGGGTGATTCTTCACGACCAAGACACCACCGCTGTGGTAGTCAACACGCTCACCTGGAGCATGGAAAAAGTGCACTTTTCCGCCGAAACCTGGGAATCCGCTCCGGTATTTATCGGCGCCGCAGGAGCAGGAAACGCTCTTATCGGCGGCGGAGCCGTTTGCTACTCTTTTGGGTCCGCCTACTCTGGGCTTTATCTGGTGAAGGTGGACTGAAAAATGGCTGCAAAACACCTGCGGCTTAACTAGCGCGGCTCGGAGCACCCGGTGGGTCCGACGTTGACATGGCAGATCTCCAGATCCACCAGAATCTCATAACCAAAAAAAGCCTCGTATCCCCGGATTTCGGGCCCGCCGCATGGGAAAGTCTGGGGCGGCACCAATAGGCCATTTTGTCCTCGGCATAATATCAGCAGATCCATGGCGTGAGATGAATCTCCCCATGCCGGCCACTCCGAGCTCCCGGTTGCGCAGCCAGCAAGAACTAAAAGCGGCCCTGCAAGCGGGCTGCAAGGGCTGGGGCAAATGAAGCAAAGAAAGGGTTCGAAAAACGCAGACCTTTAAAACCCCCTTTTTTTTTGCTTCTCTGGTCATCCTCCCTACAGACAAAGCGGCCCCCCTTTCGAGCCTCGCGTACTGTCTCCTCGGACTGCCTGGAGATTCCGATAGTCTAATCAAAGTGCATAAAGCCCTCATCCATCTGGCCCTTTGAATCACTTCACCATGACCACTGCAGACCGCCTTGGCCCACCTCCAGATATATCTAACCCTGGTCCGGCGGGGTCTCCTCCAATTGCACCCACTTCTTCGGAGATGTCTGCTCAGCCCGAGCTCCTCAATGCTTCAGATCCTTACATCGATGGGTACTTCCGAAACTCCCACGCTGCCTACTCCAGCTATTCGAGCAACTCGCCCGATTCCAGCAAGCTGGGGTCCATTTCTTCAGAGGAAAATGTTCCCCTTTCCATGAGGTTCATGCACAAGCCGCTGCGTTCCAGTGAACAACTAAAGAAAGCCAGTGACCCTACCAGGCGGAACCTGTTGGCAAACGCCCATATCGACGACTCTCCCAGCTCCGCCATGTTGGATAGTTCCCAGCTGCGCCGGGCCCTGGTTGACGGCTACCGGTTGGTTCGCAAGAAACTGGGGGAGATTGTGAAAAGTCTGCTTAAGGAGGGTACTTCCCGGTCGAAATCGCTTCCTTCAACGCCTTCTTTCAAGCTGGTGCATTTCGGCGGCGATGCTGATATCCGCTATTTCTCCCGGAAAGACCGGCCCACGGCCATCCTGGCTCTGAACTCTCCAGCGCTTCTTCCAGACAGTGACGAGGACGAGGAGTCTACTTCAGAAATGGAGTATTTCAGCGACGAATTCAACACTCTCGACGATTCCCACCACCCCTCAGCGGCTATCACGAAGTACCCCACGCCCCACCATGGTCGCCTCATCGACTGGGCCGTTTCTGTGACAAACTTCCCTTCCACCCTGCTTCACGACCGCCTTGCCTCCATCAGACCACCCGTATTTCTCGAAAGAGTGTTTGTTTCCATAGACAAGCGCTTTCTTTTGGGCCACATCGCCGTCAGCAACATCGCCTACGAGAAAAACGTCACAGTGCGCTACACCTTGGATAACTGGGCTACAATCGTGGAAATCCCCACCATATACGTCCCTGACATACCTTCTGCATTGCGCAAGCACAATTACGACCGGTTCGCCTTCAAAATCCCGCTCGACTCCATGTTCAACTCATTCCACCTCCAAGAGGATCCCTCCGATCAGATTACCAGGGAACACCAGAAAACTTACCACATGTGCATACGCTATTCCGTCCCTGGCCACCAGTTTTGGGATAATAACGGCGGTCAGGATTACCTGATCAAACTTAATAAGACTATCCGCTCCAGCGAGCAACTGGCTGGTCCAGACTTCGTTGCTGATAACAAAAAGCTGACGCCTCGTCTCCGCGGCGGAGGCAGCAGGGTTCCTCCTAAAACGGCCCGTTCAAAACCAGAAGCTCACAGTCAGCGTCCCAAGTACTCTTCTCACTACTTAAGGCGTTTCCACTCGGAGCCCGATTTGAAAGATCCAAAGCCAAAAAATCCAAAGCAGCCTGAAAAAAGCGACTTTGAGAAAAATGGTTTTTATCTTTCATCGCCATTGTTTTCCAGCATCAAAAATAACCGTCCTGATGCACTCTACGATGATCGAGACAATCTAAAACATGTGTCTGGAGGTCGTAATAAATCGCATCTGTCGAAAGACCCGAAGCTGTCTTCAACCCTGGCACAATCAACGGACTCGAACACAAGGGATGTCAGCTCAGTTGACGATGAGCCTTCTCCCATGGAAGTTGTTCCTCCTCTACCAGGTGAAGAAAACCCCCCTGTTAGTCTTTCTGGTGGCTTCCTGAATCTAATCAATCTGAAATCCTATAAGGAGCTCTTGGACTCCTACTGCTTTTTCACCACACCCTCTAATCAAAGTCATTTCGACACTTCTCCAGATTCTTTCCCACCGAAAGATTCCGTGCCAGAACGGTTTTTGGATCGTGAAGATGCCTACACTGTGTCTTCATGTCTCCGCAAGTGCTAGCTTATATGGGACCACTGAATACGTCATTGTTTATAGCCACGCATTATTCATTTCTACGGTTTGAGCTTGCATTGTTGTTTAATATTACCCAAATTTAATGTCAACAAAATAAGTCAAATTTCTTTGACGTTGAAATGAATCCGTTTTCCTCAGCACGTAAAATTATACATCTTGATCATACCATTCTCAAGTCCAGCAACAAAGTTGTTACTCGACAAGCCCACGCAGCTCACACTAGCATTGTTGCCAAAAGTGTGCAAGCATTTGCCGTCTTGAAGATCCCAAACTTTCACCAACCTGTCGTGAGCGCCGCTAACAATTCTAAAAATGTCGGCACTAATAGACCAAACACCTTCAATATGGCCGAATTGGGTTCTCACGCACTTGCCAGTCTTTACATCCCATAGTTTTATAGTGTTGTCCAAAGATGATGTCAAAAGATGAGTAGGGTAGTCTTGTCCCTCGGGAAGCTCAGGCAATGGTTCAGGCTCGGTCCTCTCCGTGGTTGCCGCTCCTTGTGGAGATTGGTTTTGGAGATGAGTCTGTTGTTCGTATTGGTGCTGTTGATGACGCAAATGATTCCCTGCATTATCGGAATCACTCTCATTTTCATCTTCAATTAGGTCGCCGCTGAGGTATTTGAACGGTATAACTGTTTCGACTTGGCCAACATGCCCATTATTTTCGATGCCTCCAAAAACTCGGAGACATTGATTATTTTTCAAGTCCCACATCTTAACAGTGGTATCGTCAGAAGCACTGAAGACAGTATTAGATGGTTCATGAATCTTCACGCAGTTGACGCAGTCACTGTGACCCCGAAGCGTGAAACAGGTTCTGGAGTCAACGTGCCAAACCTTGACGGTACAGTCGGCAGATCCAGAAACGATTGTTTTGCCAGAGAAATCCACACTGGATACCGCATCTTCGTGGCCTCTGTAAGTAGCAATGCATTTACCAGAGTGGTAGTTCCACACTTTGACCGTGGAATCAAGTCCACCAGTGATGAGCTTCTGAGAATCAAAAGCCAACGCACGCACGCCTTTGGAGTGACCTGCCAACGTCTTGATGCACTCACCGGTCTCAACGTTCCAGATTTTGATGGTGGTATCGTACGAGCCAGACATGAGGTACTTTCTGTTGAACTGAAGACATGTGATGCCGTCCTTGTGGCCCTGGAAAGTTTTGAGCACGTAGCTTCCGTTTCTCCAATTCTTCTCCAATTGATATCTTTCACTGTACACAGATTTCCACGGTCTCTTCTTGCACTCTGACCGCTGGCGTTTTGAGCTGGGAGTTTCGTCCTCGTTATTATACTCACGGGCTCTTTTCATATGCATAAGTGGAAGCCCCCATCCGCAATTAGGGCACTTTCTATCAATGTGCTGCTCGCACATGTGGTGCCACACACGGTCGTCATCGGCAAGCTCCTTCCATTTGCGGGACACCTGAGCAGCATTACATAGCGACTTGCAATCTAGGTAGCAAAGAATCTTCAACGAGATCTCGACAGGAAGAGTAGCAATGAAGTCAATACGAATGAGCTGGCTGATCTCCTGAGATATCGTTGATAATTGCGGAAAGCAGCACTGTGTGAGTAATCCTCGAAGAATCAACGAGCGATGGGAGTGCGGAGCAGCAGAAAAGATGGACCACACATGCGAGATGGCCTCCTGGTCTCTGGAAGGTAGCTTCTCTAGTTCCTGCTGGATGTGTTCCATTTTGGCGGCGTCCGCCTGCTTGTTACACATGATCTCTGGGTTATGCCTGTAGCAGTACTTGTGGAAGTTGTCTGATGGTATATTGTTGTGGTCTGCCATGTGTTTCGCCAAAAACGGCGTCACGACCGACATATCCTCAGTAGCTGGGGCTGGAGGGGGTGACGGCGACTGATCCCCTGCTTGGGGGGTGATTTCAGTGGTATATTCCAGCCAAGCACTCTGTCGTATGGAAAGCTGATTTTGGGCCTTGGGTGCTTTGGATGTTCGAGAGAGGCCCTTGTTGAGAATCAGATCAAGGTGCTTTGTTGTTTCCTCTGAATCATCTGAGGAACACACGTCATGAAGATTCATGGTGGAGGTAAGTGTATAGGGGAGGAAGAAGAGTGTGGTTATTGTGGCTCCAACCGTTTTATCGAGGAAGGACTGCGCGGACCCTGGGGAAGTCACCGAGGGTAAAAAAGTAGTAAAGTTTGAGATTTTCGAGAGGTACAGGAGATTGGGAGAGACAATGTGCTCATGTGGTGAAGAGTTTGTTTGCTAATATGAAATCGATATTTTGCTTTCTTGGGAGAAGAGTAGGTCAGGGCTTCCATTCCGCATGGAGCCGCACCAGATGACTGCGCTGAAGGATGCGAAAGAGGTAAAATATGGATGAATCAGGTGAAAGAAGGGGCACTGAAAGGAGCTCTAAGGCGGTGAATTCTGGCGATTCAAGAGCTTGTCTGATTCTATCGACACTGTAGCTTTTGAGTTTTTATGGGGTATTAGCATTATTTGTATATATTTGACTCTAGCTAGTATCAGGGCTTTTCCGTAAACTGGCTACCAAGGGCCGAGGAAAGGGTGATGGATTTATTCAAAATTTTGGTAGCAAAGTGATTGATTTAGCCATTGGTGTCTTTATAGTGAAGGCCTTGTTCGTCTTCAGGACCAATCCTTGGTTCTGTTGAAATTGGAGACTAGGTGTTGAGCAATGTGGATTAGCTGACAATCGGTTGGAGGAAACCTGCTTTTCGTTTGGTCTCGACATATAATCTTTTAAAGCCCAGTGACGAGGATCAGGCAACAATGGAGTAGTTTGACAAGAATTTGTTTGGATCATGGCCAAGCTTATGTGAAAGAAGCCGTGTGTTTGTGCACCAACGACAGAAAATAGGTTACAGAGAAAATCTATTGACTTCGTGTAAGATTTTCAACAATACTATGGGTTTTTTCGCCAGCTGAATCCTTCAAAACCAAATAGGCCATTCTTGCTGTGGATAACTACCATAATGAGAGCGAGGGTCATGACCATGTAAAACCAGCACACACAAACTACGTTGTTTATTCAGAGACAACTTCAAAAACGTTAAAGCTCAGTGATTCGATAATCGCTGAACGAAACTAGTATCAATGTCAACTCTCCAAGATTGGACCTACGATCTGGGGTTTCGCAGCCAAGGCTGCAACAGACTTCCCTTCTAACCAAATCGGCAAATGAAGGTAAAAGCACCAGAAAGATTGTATCGATAATCACCCTTTATGACGCAATAAAGTCTGATCTCTCCCCTTCTTTGCCACTTAAAATGCACATCAGCTTCATCTGGCTTACTAAGGGCCTGCATTTGGCGTGAGAAGAGCATCGAGCAGAAAAATCTGGCTTCGAGAATCTTCAATGAAAAGGCAAGACGAGATCTCAATCCCTCTGTCCTCACAAGAAAAGAAGCCGAGAATAGAAATGCCAGAGAACCAGGAGAACTTTACCTCTGTTGGAGAACAGGTCGACTCCGTCACACAGACTGGTATCTCTGATGCCCAGGGCCATCCAGTTCAGGAAGTCGAGTCCATGTGTATGAGATGCCACAAGAACGGTACCACCAGGATGCTTCTCACCAAGATTCCGTTCTTTAGAGAGATCATTGTGATGTCCTTCTCGTGCCCCCACTGTGGCTTCAGAAACTCAGAGATCCAGGCTGCTGCCCAGATCGCAGAGAAGGGATCGAGATACAACTTCAAGATCGAGTCCAAGGAGGACTTTTCCAGACAGGTGGTCAAATCTGAGACTGCCACTTGCACATTTACAGAGCTTGAATTGGAGATTCCCCCTGAGCGTGGCCAGTTGACCAACATCGAAGGTCTTCTCACAGAGATGATTGCCAACTTGGAGATGGACCAGGATGCTCGTAAAGAGACCCAGCCCGAAACATACGAGAAGATTAATGAGTTCCTCGCAAAGGTTAGAGGTGCCCTTGAGGGCGAGAACTTGCCTCTTACATTCTACGTCGATGACCCTGCTGGTAACTCCTGGGTCGAGTATCAGCCTGGCCAAGCTGCCCACAAGTGGTCAATGTACGAATACAATAGAACTGCCGAGCAGAACGTGTTTTTGGGCTTGATATCTGCTGACGACGTTGCCCAGCATAGGTTGGCCGAGCTGAAGCAGAAGAAGGAAGCCACCGACCTGAACGTTTCATCGTCGTTGAACAGCGACTCCCACCCACCCACAGCATCCGGTTTCGCTGGCGAAAGTGAGATCGAGAATTTCGAAAACGAAGTTCAGACCTTCCTTGCCACTTGCTCCGCCTGCTCTCAGCCTTGCGAGACCCACATGAAGACAGTCAACATTCCTCATTTCAAGGATGTTATAATCATGTCTACTGTATGTGACAAGTGTGGCTACAAGTCTAACGAAGTCAAAACAGGAGGCGCTATTCCTGACAAGGGCAGAAGGATCACACTCAAAATCACCGACCCTGAGGACTTGGCTAGAGACATTTTGAAGTCCGAGACGTGTGGCTTGAAAATCCCAGAGTTGAACTTGGACTTGACTCCAGGAACTTTGGGTGGTAGATTCACCACCATCGAGGGCTTGTTGACACAGGTCTACGAGGAATTGCATTCCAGAGTTTTCACACAGACTTCTGACTCCATGGATGAGGAAACCAAGCATAGATGGACTTCTTTTTTCGCCAAGTTGCAAGACGCCAACGAGGGCAAGATCGCTTTCTCCATCAACATGGAAGATCCCTTGGCTTCGTCATACATCCAGAATGTCTATGCGCCCGACAATGATCCAAATATGTTGATCGAAGACTTCGACAGAACTCACGAACAGAACGAGGAATTGGGTTTGAACGATATGAAGACCGAATAAGGCTATACGGGACTCTTGTAAAATAATATAACGGTAATGCAATTTATTCTATGAATTTCTATAAGGACCTCTTGTCCTTGTCCAGGCGGCTGTTATATGAGCTCTCCAGGCCATAGTTGGACGCCAGCCGCGAGGTTTCTTTGTAAGATGAAGAGCCTTTGCTGGTAACCTTCCTGTATGCATCAGCCCAGCTACTATTTTCCAAGGTCTCTCCAATTGTGGAAAGATCTACCACTGAAAGATTGCTTCTATCGTCACCACTAGCAGCATCCCATGGCGGCAGACGGCCAACTGATGGACTGAGCTGAGCAACTGAGTGGGATCCCTCGCCAAATGGCTCATGAAGTTGGTGATCATGGCCAAACCTCTCCATACCTTTCAAAAGATGTACAGGGGATTTCGGGATATAGTAGTCACCCTTACGGGCTTTATCATGACTGTCGCTTAATAGAGCGGTTTCGGAATCCGAACTTGAATCATCCTCTGTATCAGATACGCTCACCTCGTCATGCTCATCCAAAGGCTCCTTGATCGAAGAAATTTCCTCACTCGCAAAATAGCTAGTTCTCCGAAGTTCGCTGTCAAAACCAATGTTAGGGTCACGGACACCATGTCTCTGATTCTTCACATACTTCCAGCGACAAGAGAATGCGGCGATGGTTTCGTAAACTCTCTTCAACTTCATTCTTTTCTCGAGCTTCTGGTAAAATAGTCTTCTGTCTAAGAAGTCGGTCAAAATGAGACACTGGCCAGCATCAAACGAGTTGTAAAGAGGAATCTGGAGAAGGATTCGAGTAAATGACAAACCAGGTTCTTCATGCACCTCCATATTCATGAGCGCCTCTTCCATAAACCTCTCATACTCCTTTCTTCTTTCCTGAATCTTTGGAATATCCATTTGATTGGTGATTCTTTCAACTTCATCGTAATTCACAGAAACGTCATAAAGGTCATGAGGGTTATTCCTTTTGATCCATCTGTGACAAAGCTCTGGAATCGACAAGTCACCAGAGTAAAATCGAAAGCTCAAGGAGCCACTGAGGGAGTGCAAAAACTTCGGAAGATCATACGGCTTGATGTATCCGGTTCCATTAGGATCAAACTTCTGCCAAGCCCTCTTGAACTTCCTGATCTCTTCTCGACTTATTAAGTCAACATAATCAGAGCCAGAATTGATGTAACTAAAACTGTCCAAGATAAGCGAAACGAAAAGATTGACGAAAATGTACATCGAGATGACGTTCCAAGACATGAACAAAATGTATGCATACTGCTGGCTTCCACAATCAGAATCATCGAGAGTCTGATCTGCGGTGCACCACGGTGATTCAACAGTGAAATCACTCATGATGTCATTCCAACCTTCTCCAAATGAACATCTGAACAACAAGATCAAAGCTTTGGGAACGGACCGCAAGTTGATATTTCCAGTTGTGTTTGGACCAGTCTTAGTCATACCAAAAATCTGATTCATTGCAATAGCATACACCAAGAAGACGACGAACCAGGTGAACACCAAAGATGCCAAAGATGGAAAAGAGGCAGATGCGAAGCGAAGAAGTTGAGACAACTTATTACTTCTTGGAAAAATGAACACGAGCATGGCAACCAAAAATAACTTGTTGAAGTTGATGAAAATGGAACCGGAATCAATTGGGAACGAGAGAATTGTCGTCACAAAAGCCCCCAAAGACACGAAGGCTTGGAAAATGTCCCATTTGTTTGCAATGAAATCCTTGTATCCAAGTGCATACGCCAACATAAGCGAGTTGATTGTAAAAACGGACGAAGATAGCATCAAGATGATGTAGCGTCCAAGATTCAAATTTGGTGATTCTGGATATGTTTCGACCAACAACGCGATGATATGCAAAAATAGGCAAGTACTCATAGTTTGCCACCACAAATTGTTTTTCTCAACGGCAAGGTTGTGACATATCCTTCTCAAGCCTCTCAAAGAAGACAAATCCCTTCTCTTAGATGGGCGCACTTGTTTCAAAAACTTCTTAACCTGATACCATTGTATTTGATTCTTTGTCAAGTAAGCTCTTCCAGTCACTCGCGAGTAGTTGTCAATGATGACTGAAACGAACAAAGTCAAAATGAAGACAATACTCACGTTGTTGAACAAGATCAAGAAAAATCCGTTGAAGGGCGATGCGAATAATGAAGGTGGTGTTCCCTCACCAGTACTCTGCATAAGTTGCATAAGAAGATCTGTCCAACCTTCCAACGAGACAATTTGGTACAAGGTGGAGATCGAGGTTGCGAAATCTTTGAAGCTGAGGAATGGCTCCACGTATGCGTTGGGAGATACGATATTCCAATCAAAGACCTCATTGGTATACTCATTGAAACATTCGTAGTCATATAAGTCATCGTTCGTGCATACCCCTAGTCTTCCATTGAAGATATTGAGACCCCAGAGGGAGAATGGAAAAAGCAAGGTAATCGAGATGAGGGCGGCGCTCAAGATCTTTCCGAATCCAGAGATCATGGTAAAATGGAAATTACTCTTGGCTCGCTCTGAAATTGTCAACAACCTAAGAGCTCTCAACGCCTTCAAACCACGAACAATTCTTGATAAATGGCCATCATTCTTGAGTATAGAGATAAATTCAATCCACAATGATGTCAATGCGATGAGATCTATCCAATTCCACGAAGATCTCATGTAAGCATTAGGAGTGAAAATGATGCCGTCAGCCGTTATCTTGATCAACAATTCCAAAGTGAAGATGGTAATGAAAGTACAATCAAGAAAGAATGCCCAATTCCATTTGCCTTGGGCATGCATGATGTCTCTTCTGAACAAAGGCGTGAGGACACACGTTGTAACGACGATTCCCACCGTTGAAAGGAACATAAAAGCAATGAAAATTTCTCCAACTGTTTTGTTCGGTTCGACTCCATCGATTCTCTCGCCGTGGCTTGAAAAGACAAGACGCTGACAGAATCGCCTCAATCTGTGTCGAGGACCCAACATATAAAAAACTGTGTTGAACATGGGGTTCTCTCTAAGGTATTTATCTTGCTGATTAACAAGTTGGTTTCTCTCAGTGATGACGTTTCTAGCAAACTGTGCTGGGTCAAAGCTCTCGAGTGGGGTGGTCTTCTTCTTCGATGCATAAAATGGATTTTTTACAAGATCAGATAATCTTGCGAAGTTAATGGCTAGCCATCTCTGTACTGGATTTCGTGGAAGTGGCCTGACCTCCTCATTATCCACCTCCTCAGGCTCGATATCCTTTTCCAAAAAGTCGTTGACAGCAGTACCCGATAGCAAGAGATTCGTTATAGCCCGCTCAACACCCTTGTCATCCTTCCGTTTGAACACCTTTTGCTTCATCTTAGACAAGAGACCAGACTCACTACTTGCACTCTGAAGACGCTTGGTCATATCCTCAATGAACTGGACCAACTGCTGTTTACGCTTGCCTTCCTCTGAAACTTCCAATGTTCTGGCAATTACCGCAATGAAAATGCCCAAGATGACAGTGTTCGACATGACGAACCAAATGTACAAGAAAATTGTACCGAAAGATCTCAGAGAAACCGTCTTCGCGTTTTCCTGAAGACCGTAGACCGTGGTAGTCCAATTCTCCGTGGTGGTAATAATGTACAAGGACATAAAAGAATTCGCCAACGTGTACATCGAGCTGAAAAAGTCATCGGTTGTTCCTTCCAAGCCAACAGTTCCTTCAAAGTAACGTGTCAATATGATACTCAGTAAAAACAACAAAATGTAGTAGAACAAAGCCAAATCAAAAATGGCCTTGATGTTGTTCGTGAGCTTCATCCAAAGGTTCCTCGTGATACCAACAGCAAGAACAACTCTGTAAAATCTTGCAATTTGGAATACAGAGAGCCAATAATAAGCATGGCCAAGTTTGGCTTTGACAGGTCCCAAGACAATGAGGCCAGTCATGATTGCCAAGAGTGTGTCAAATGTGTTTCTTCTTGACAAGAAAAATACTCGGTAATGAGGGTAGTATAGGGCAAATCTAAGCACTATTTCTGCGAATAAGATTGCAGTCACCGTAGCTTCGAATTTGTATAGTCCATGTGCCCTGCTATCAGGCATACCTTGCTCTCTGAGGGCTTGGATAACCAAGTCAGCAGCGATAATCATGACAAAGAGGATTTCGAATTTGTAGTACAATCTCAAGTAAGATCTCTTTTGAATCAATGGGTAAACCTTTTGATTGTGAAGCTTGTCATTGAATCCAAAGATCTCGAGTAAAGATGTTTTCCGCCCCTCGTCTCTGGCTTTCTTGTCTTCGGCGTCTTCCATTTGGGCAAGGTTGAAAGATGTAACAATCACCGCAATGAAGACGTTCAACAACCAAACGGTCAAGATGAATATGGCGAAAATGAAGAACAAAGAAGATGCAATGTTGTCAGAGTCCATGGTATAGTACATGATATCTGTGAAGGTGTTTGCACTCATGACGACGAACACCAATTGCATAGACTGCAAGATGTTATCAAAGTTGACAGTGCCACCATATGGATTTTCGCTTGACTGACAAACAGAATACATCGGGCAGCGGAATCCTTTGATATCACCCGTTGATGAACCATCTCTATCAAGATAGGAACGAACGAAGCCATCTGTGCCAATGAATGATCCACAATACAGGTCTGAGTTGAGGTAAGTCTCGGAAGGATCGTCAGGATTGGTCCATTGACAGTGACGACTCAAGGAGGATTTAAACGATTGCACACCAATAATACCAAAGATGACCCAAAAGCAGCAGATGAAAAGCGAAACATCAATGAGCTGCGGGATGGCAGAGTGGATGGCTCGAAGAATTATGTTCGTACCAGTAGTCAAATTGCAGAGACGCAAGATTCTGAGACAGCTGAGCGCCCTAAAAAGAAATATGTGGTGCCTGGCATCATAGTGGTTGATAGACAAGGGTAAGGAGATCCAGAAACATACCATTGAGATGAAGTCGATAACCTGCCAGCTAGTATGGAGATAAGCACGGTGCAAGTTCATTTCATCGAATTTCTTTCTGTACTTTGTGGAATGTAAAAACGTGTTTTGGGTTCTGAGATTCGTGGGAGGAGATCCACCTTCTGTGACGGACGCTGCTGATGTTGAACGCAGGCGGGTTTTATGGTGATCGTATTGTGTTTCGGGCAGTAAGACGTCATCCTTGTTGTTTAAGTTAAAAGGGTATGCCAGCATACGTGTTGATAACTTTCTCTTGTAGAATGCGCTCTTGATGATCGATGTGAATGGGATGTTGTTGACGAACTTTTTCAACGACTGGAGGAAGCCTGACAGTGGGTACTCCAAGCGCAACTCATCGAACATGACTTTGTCGAAAACGAAGCCGTATGCGATGATTTTCCCAAACACCTCGACAGTATAAATAATGTTGATGCCTATCAAGATATAGTCAGCCCAGTTATACCCAGCATAGTAATATCCATCCAAAGCTTCCGGATTCCACTCTCTGTAAGAGAGCAAGACCGTTTGGAAGATAAGCAATAGAAGAAGACAGAAACTAGTCGTTGGGTGCGACAGTATACGGTGACACATGATGCGTAGCTTATTGGTTTTGCTGAAGATACCCAACGATTTGCCGTAGAGGTAAAGGTGGTCGAATTTCTCCGTTCTCCTCGGTAGAGAGAAAAATGGAGTTGCTGTCGCTGTGACTGGCGCCGTACCACTGGTTATACCCAGGCGAGCCTCCGAATGTGTCCTTTGGAGAGTGGGGTTGCTGATGTTGACATTGCCCTCTGTAGAGAGTGTGGGCCCAGATCTGATAGAGCCTTCTGGGATCAGCTGCTGGTAGCCGGTCGGGGTGTCTGTGTAGTCCTCAGAACGTGCATCACCAAAGTACAGATCATTCGACCTCTGTGAGGGCAGCGGGTTCAAGAGTTCGTTAAAAGAGGGACTCTTCTCGGTGGCTGGAGTCGGAGGCGGGTTATTGTCGCCCACAATACGGTTAGACATTCTGGTGAACATACCCGGGATCTTAGACGGCGACTGGGGCGGCTTGGGCAGCAATTTGTGGGTGCCAGTTTCCAAGGCATTCAAATCTTGCGTGGCAAGCTTTAGCTTAGGCCGTCCAGATCCTGGAGACGCTTGATCCGGCTGGTTGAATGTGATCAATGGGATATCATACGTCAAATCCCGATCTGCCGTGTAATCGGGGTGTGTCTCGGGGTAAGTATCGAAGAAGTTTGTCTGCTCTTGTTTTTCGTCTGCTGGACTGTCGCCCACCTTCCATGTGGCCTCATGGCCTTCTGTGCCTAAAGCGTCTCTAATTCCGTCCTGAATCGCCTGAAAGTCGGAGTCCACGGCATGGTCCAAGAAGTCAAAGTCTTCTGGGGGTACGTGCTCCTCAACGTAATCGGGTAGCTTTCTGTTCAAGGAGGTTGATCTTGAGAGTGGCTCCATAGATAGGGTTTCCAGCTTTCTTGATGGGATCAGCTGCCGGGACCTCCTTCTGTATTCTTTGGATTCCCGAGCCCTTCGTTCGCTGGACGTCACAAAAGGGTTGTGTACGTGGTACTGGTCTTCCAAATCCTCGTCCAGCCCGGCATTTTGTATGTGGATGCCCGGAAGAGACATGGTGGTGGATTAGAGCCCAAGGTGTATCAAAGCTGGGGCTTATCCTGAGATGCTGCGAATTGTCTGCACCAGTCGTGGACAGGTGGAAACTGGACAGGGCCGAAGGGGGGAGAAATTATGGGGAGGAAAGGATTGCAATGAAATATCGATTGTTTTTTGCTCACCTCCTTCGAATTTCGGACTTTTGGAGTGGAGGGTCCGGATGAATATGGTGTCCTGCTCAGCCCACAAGCGGCTATTTTAGGCGCCGGCATGCAAGCCGAAGCGGTTGGCTGAGTTAGTAATAATGGATGATTGGAGAGCAGGTTTGAAGAGTGAATCTTTGATTTGGATTCTCCATTTTCTCGTCATTTCTTACTATAGGACGGTGTAATCACAATGTGCTATGAACATGGCTTTGGAGTGGCTGCGAAATGGCTCCTAGATGTCACCAAGCCTACCTCAAATGCCCATCAGCGGAAACACAAAAACTAAAAAGGAATACACCCTCGTCTTCATATATTCCTAAATAGAATCCTTTTTAAAAAACTACTGTCCGTTCCTTCTCTGGTGTGTGGAGATTAGAGACTCCTAGGACCTAGGCGACCTGCACCCAGCACCACCTACCATTTAGCCAATTTTTTCCACACTCTCAACCACCAATGTCACTTCTAAAATCCTTACCGTCCAAGACGCGGATGGCTCAGGTCAAGAAGCTCCTGGCCCAGATCTTCGGGGAGACTTATAACCCCCACCACATCAGAAACGGAAATAAAGTCTTGAGACAGCCGTTGAAGGGCCCTAAGCTTTTGTCTTGGTACGGTAACAACGACGCCATGCCCACGTTCAAGGACTTCAAGAAGTGGTTCCCTGAGTTGGATTTGGTGGATCCTCGTGAAGAGGAAAGACTCAGGATGGTGAATGATCGTAAAAAGAGAAACAAAGGTGCTCCAAAGAAGAAGTCGAGCTGAACGTGACCATGTACATATAATAACACTCCCCTACGATGATGTCAATGTAGTTCCGGGAGCCCTGGAGGCCTCCGCCGCTTGAATCTGAGCTTGAATGTATCAGTGTCGTCTGTGAACCGCGGCCTGGTATTGTTCCGAACCTCTTTCACAAGCTTCACCACTTTGCTGCTCTCTTCTTTGTAGGAGAGGTCGTTGAGTAACAGAATGCTGTCGCCAACGTCGCCTTGGCCAACTTGTCGCAACGTGGGACCTTGTGGCGTCTGCTCCACTATCGTGATCACCCTGGCACCTAGGTTCTCGGTCACCCTCAACGAAATCAACGAATAACCACTCGTAGCCACAATGGACAAGCTGCCGTCGTCGTAAATAGCCACATGGTCTTGGAAAAGAAGAATAATGCTATTTTTGTAGAATTGAACGTCTCTGAGTTGCAGAGATGAGATGTATGCTTCTGGTTCGAACTTCACAAGAGGTCCCTGAGAGTCACGTTTAAGTATGGCAAGAACTTTTCCTGTGGCAAGCACGAGATAGCGTCCATAGTCTCTTATCGTCTTCCATTCAAACTCTGCCTCCGGTAGCGCCTCGGTGCGTCTATACGAAACCTCCCCGTTGAAGTCCTCATACACCCAGATTGCATCCGACTTGCTTAAGTTAACAACGCTTTTGTAGCAATGGGCTAAATAGCTTACGCCGTGAATTCGAAATTCAAGCTTTTTGCCTGATTTTGATGGAATGGCCGCGAGAAACAACAGATCCTCATTCTTCAACCACGAGAACGTCCAGCTGATGCCCTTATTGTGCGTTGAGTATATCGCTGGCAGGGCCAAATGGCTCTCCAATAAGCTTGAAGGCCTTTTGTACACGCCTAAGCTGTTGTAAACTCTGAGTGTGTATCCGAAGAGAGATTCCTCTGAATCAAAGAAGCAAAGCCAGTTGCCAGTGGGGTCCCATGCAATTTGGGCAGACGGTGAAGGCAGATGATCTAGCTCTAAAGATGTGAGTGGTGCACTTATGGATCCGGTATTTCTGAAGTGGAGCAAGCACGGGTGGCTGTCCGATTGAAGATCTGTTAAGATCGATCTTGAAGCCAGGTTCTTGTCATAGTAAAAGGACAGTAGAAGAGACCAGAACCCTGGGTGCTTTGGTCTGTTCAAAACTCTCAGTATCATCGGCTTTGGTACATCAAAAAGAACCCTAGTGCAGTCAAGCGAGTAGACACTGGCTAGTAAGCCAAATTCGTCAAAAAGCACCAATTGGGTGCAATTCTTGTAAGCACTTCCTTCCTCTGGGGCGCCGAGAATCCAAGAAACATTTGCTATTGCCGACTGCAGCTCTATTATAACTGGATCTCGTGTTGCAGTAATGTCGTATATAAGCACAGCATTAAACTCTTTCGAGGACACAGACACAGCGATCTTTGTTGACTTGTTGTGGGCACTAACAGATTCCCAGCGAAGACACTCGACCTTGACTGTTCTGTCATTCGAAAACGGTAGATTCAAATGTTTTTGTACATCTATGTCGCAATTGTATCGCCGTAGTTGGAAGGCCGGCAGAACTCTATGGATTGTGAAATGGGCTTCTTCAGCATGGGATACATAGTGTCCACAATCAGATACCAGCGTCTTTGTCATTCGTGGTTGGGGCTGTGATTATGAATGACTGAAGATTACTAGATGCGTAGTATCTTGGTAATCAATGGGTGTAGTTCTCCTTGGATCAATATGGTGTAGATACCACTGTTGATATTTAGCGCAGTGTATACAATAGTGAGGAACTCAGTGCACGTATGATGGGATGTGTTTGAGTAATAAACCTAGACGTATTTTACGTTGGTGACCGAAAGTGCTTTATGGAAGTCGGATTATGGCTCTTTGCTGCTTCTACAATTTCAATGGTTTCGGCTTTATAATGGTTCGGTGGTTATAGATCAGGTGCTATTTCGCAGCCATAGCTCCTACTCGAACACACCTTACCAACTCTACAAAAGCAGAGAAAGGAACACAAAGCAACTATTGAGAATGAAACTCCTTTTTGCTATCCCTAATTTAAAAATCCAGAGGTCATCTATCACAGATATCAATGACCTGCACACGACTCCTACTACTCACCTTCACCACCCATAAACAAACACGATCCTACTAAATCTTTACACCTGCTTCTCCCCAGACTGCGACGCACCTAATAATCAAGCTGACCCACTCAGCTATATATCTATGCAGCAATACCTGACCAAGATACCATGCCCCCAAAAAAACAGGCGGCACTGAGGGCGAATGGCCTGTCCAAGGGAGCCAAGATACCTGGGATTAAACACAATGCTCCGAGGTCCACACGCAACTTCTTCCCACTGGACTCCGATGAGTCTGCTTCAGAGGATTCCCCACAAAAGAAAAAAGCGCAACCGTCGAAGAAGACCAGATCGATCCTCGGGGGAACCAATAGTCTAAAAGCTATGTTTTCTAATTCACAGGAGCTTCCCAAGGAGGACGAGGAACCAAGCCCAGATACAACTCCGCTAAAAAAACCCGCTAAACGTGGACGCAAACCTAAAAAAGCCGTAATAAGCCCACAGGCGCCAATCCATGAGGCTAGTACCCCGAAATCAATGCTCAAGCGAGCCACTAAACTGCTCGAACTGCCGAGTGCAATGAAACCAGTCAAATTTGACGATATAGAGGAAACTAAGCTGCCGAAACGGCTTAGAGCGCCTCGCCAAAAAGAGGAAAGCGAGGCACTCCCGAAAAAACGCAGAAAGAAGCAGGTGACAGACGATGATGACTACATGGAACAGCATTCTCAGCATACAATTCAGCTCACAGATAGTGAGCGTCCAGGCCCCATCAGGCGAAGCTCGTACAGTAATCGAGGAAAAAGAGTGCTGTCCATCGGCAACGGTTTTGTTGCCAAACCGCATGACGAAATGTCTGCCAAGGAGTATTTTAAGGTCGTTGACAGCTCCATGCCTGGACCGTCACGCATGCGCCAAATACTTGTGTGGTGCTTCAAGAAGAAACTCCAGCAGGACCGTGAGGCTGATGGTCCAGAGACCAACACCGCTAAAGGGATCGCTAAAGTCATCCAGAACGAGATATTGGAGGACTTGGTTGCTAAAAAGATCGACACAAGCTGGCTTCTGGCAAAACGCTTTGATACAACCGAGCTACAAGGTAAGCGTATCGTCAAAAGCAACCCGCTTAACGATGCCAATCGCGAGAATATCGAGGTATTTCAGCAGAAACTACAAGAGCTACGGCAAGAAAAGGTGCTTTGGCAAGATGCCTTTGACGCCAGTGTAAAGCCTCTTGAAGGCTTAGGTATCAGCAATGAGGCTGAAGAAGGAAAGTACAGCCGAGAGTTCAAAGAATATGTGAAACAGAAAGACCCGACCCTCGGAGCAGTTCTTGACGAAAGGCATTTCGAGGAGCTTTCGCGGCAGGTAGAGCAAGTTGAAGCGAGTGTTTCGGAGAAACTCGAAGACAATATGGCGCAATTGTTCCATACGGCATACCAGCTCAGCAAGAGTGTTGAACTTGTTGGAAAGATGAAAAACGAGCAACTCGCACCGAAAGTGACCCAGGTGGTTAAGCAATTTATGGAGAGGGATCGTCATAGCACTCAGGTGAAGAAGATTGGTGTCAGAGAGCTTCTTCAGGGCATCTCGCGTGTTGACTTGCGTCAGCAGTGACGACGGAGGAATGTAAACTACGAACTGTACTATATTATGTATAAATAAATGCTGAACGGCGTTCTGTGACTCGTAAAAAGTTTCCATAAACAATCCAAAAGCTTATTTATTGTTCTCCTCATGGCCTGCACGAGGTGTCGCTATACTTCCCCCAGATACCCCAGCTTTTTCTATAAATACGTAAAGATCCCGCCATGTCTAGAAACTTCTTACTGCTATTACGACGGCCTTCTAATCGCGTTCACTATCTTATGGTGCTTGCTACATTCATTCTTCTTTGCACGCTCTTCTTTTCGGTACCCCTGCTTGGGTTCCCTATCTACATTGGTGCACCCACATTAAGAAGAGCAGAATCATCCAATCTTGATGACTTGCAGAGTTTAGTCAACTCTCACGAAAACAAAGCCATCTTCACCAAGCTTTTGTTTGCTGACAATGCGTTTTATGACAAGAACGCTCAGACCTTGGGCACCTTGGACTGGGTGCCATACCACCAGTATCAGCGTCAGCCATATGTCGCCAATGGCTATTTGGGGAGCAGAATTCCCAACTTGGGTCAGGGTTTTGCCTACGACACTATGAGTGATGGCACTATCGTGGAGGTTGGTACACCAGACTCTGAGCTTCCTTCCGACTTGCTGAACGGCTGGCCATTATTCAACAGACGCTATTCAGGGGCGTTTGTGGCTGGGTTCTACAATCTTCAGAAGAACACTACTGACACCAACTTTCCTTGGCTTTTGCAAGATGGGTACGAGAGTGTGCTGGCTGCTGTTCCTCAGTGGACTTCGTTGACGTTGAAAGCTAAGGTGGGCAATAAAGAGTACACTTTGGATCCCGCTGGCGATCCTGCTACTTTCGGAAAAATCACCGATTATGCGCAAAATTCGTCTTTGGCCAATGGCGCTGTCACCACTTCGTTCACCTGGTTGGGGTCCTTGCAGGTGACATATACTGTGTTGGCTCACCGCAGCAAGATTTCCTTGGGACTTGTCAATTTGGAAGTCAACAATGTCGGTGAGAAAAATGCCACGATCGATGTGATAGACATGTTGGATTTCGGAACTGCTCAAAGGGCCCGTTTCGAGAAGACTTCGGTGGACAAAGATAACAAAGCAGTCTACATTCTCTACTCACCCAACGACATTGACTACGTCTATGGTGCCACCTACTCAGCGCTTCGCTACACAAAATCTGATGCTCATTGCATCTCTTCTGAATTCAAGTCGAGTCATTTGTCTCTGGCTCAGCAGGTCACTTTTGAGGTCCCTACTGGGTCTTCTATTCAAGCTACAAAGCACGTTGGCGTGGTGACATCGGACTTGGACCCTGAAAAGTACTCTTCTTTCGATGATGTCCTTCAGCAGGCTAGATCCGTTGCGCTAGAGAAGGAAGATTTTGTACTGCTTTACGAGAGCCATTGTGAAGAGTGGTCGAAGATTGTTGATGCCTCACTCAATGTGGAGTTCCCCGACGACCCACTTTTGACCCTTGCCGCCAGAGCTTCGATTTACCATTTGAATGCCAACACGAGAGCTGATGCATCAGGCGTAACCGCAGCTATGGGGGTCACTGGTCTCTCTTCGGATTCTTATGGAGGCATGGTCTTCTGGGATACGGATCTCTGGATGATGAATGGGCTTCTTCCTTTCAGCCCATCCCACGCTCGTTCTTTTATTAACTATCGCCTTCATACCCATGAGCAGGCTCGTAAGAATCTTGAAAGCGACTATGCTCCAATGAAGGGTATGCAAGGTGCAGCGTTCCCTTGGACAAGTGGAAGGTTTGGAAATTGTACCAGCACTGGTCCTTGTTTCGACTATGAGTACCATATCAACATGGCCGTTGCAAGTTCTGCTTGGGAATTGTTCAAAAGTGGAGCCGTGGACGATTACTTTTTGGAGAATGAGGCATATCCTTTGATCAACGACGCTGCAGCCTTCTTCGCTGACTACGTCAAGTACAATGACACATTGAAATCATACACGACTCATAATTTGACTGATCCTGATGAATATGCTAACCATGTCGACAACGGTGCCTACACAAACGCAGCAATCTCTGCTACTATCAAATGGGCGGCCGCTATCAGTGAGCATCTCGGAAAGCCTGTTCCAAAGTCCTTCAAGGATATCATGGATAATGTCTATCTCCCAAGATCGGCTGACGATCCTAATATCATATTAGAGTTCACTGGCATGAACTCGTCTATTGGCATCAAGCAAGCTGATGTCATTATGATCACATACCCATTGGAAAATGAGATGATCACTCCTGAACTGGCAAGAGCTAGTATGGAATATGCATCGATGAAACAGGTCAGTTTTGGACCAGCCATGACGTTTCCAATCTTTTCGATCGTTTCTTCCGCTTTGATGGAGCAAGGCTGTTCTGTTGAAACCTACCTTGTCAAAGCTATTCAACCATTCCTTAGAGGCCCATTTGCTCAATTTTCGGAGCAAAATAGTGACGACTATAAGTCCAACGGAGGGACCCACCCGGCCTTTCCATTCATGACAGCTCATGGTGGTTTCCTCCAGGCTATTCTTCATGGTATTTTGGGTCTTCGTTTCTCCCATAAGGTGGAGGACGGGAAAATCATTCGCTATCTCAAGTTAGATCCCATCAAACTCAAAACCTTCCCGGGAGGGGTGCACTTCGATGGTGTCCATTACATGAACCAAACCTTCTCCTTCAACTTGACTTCTGATGGTTTGAATATCAAGCATAACGGTCCTGTCAAAGGACTGAAACCTCAAAAGATCATAATTGACTTGGGCTCCCGTAATCCGGATGCTGGTGAGCATGTTCTAATGCCTGGTACCGATGCACAATTCAAGCTTTACGAAACAGCTGCTTCCTTGAAGGATAGTCTTTCGGAATGCGGACAAGCTATCTTCACCAACATAACTGAGTGTGCACCAGGCGATGCCACTGTTTTGGCTAATGATGGAGATAATACTACTCATTGGCAAGCAAAGACACCGAAAAAAAGCAAACTCCTCATTGACTTCCGTGAACCGATTGAGCTTGAAAACTGCTCTATCAATTGGGGTGACAAACCTCCTCTTGAGGTGTCACTTTACGCCACAGCACAGGATTTGAGTTCTGAACACCATGATTTGGTAGATTCGATTGACTTTTTGAGCAATGTCGACTTTGACACAGACTTGCCCAAGAAGTATAGTTATAACAACCCAACGGGAAGACTCTACAATCAGAAGGATATCTTTGCAAAAGTTCAATCAACACCGGTCCAGATCAGTGAACCATTCAGGCCAGAAGAAGAAGCGTTGATAGTTTTACCCACAAGGCACAACACAACCGACTTGACTTTCGACTCGCCAATAAAAACAAGGTTTGCATTGATTGAGTTTGAAGGTGTTCACGATGAAACTGATGACGATGACGAGAATCCTCAGAAAGGTGCCAAAATATTCGAGATCAATTTCTTTTAAACTGTTGATTTTACGTATGCCTTTTATAATTTATAAATACAATCGTTTTACAGTGGAGATTCTAGAATGGCACACCAACCTAACCTAAGAATCGTAGGCTTCACCCATGGTAATCAAGCGCTTGACGCCAACGTTCCAGATTTCATTAGGGTGTTGAGTCAGCATAGCTGTATTAAGGTCAGAGGCATTGCTCCACTGCTTGTGTTCAATTGCAGAGGCAATAGAAGTCAACTTTTCAACAATGTCAGGGGAGACCAGGTTACCCTTCTTCAAACGGTCGAACATAATGTTAAGCCTCTTCTCCATGTCGAGAATGTGCTTCTCGTATTTTGCAGGTGCAGCAGGCTTGATAACATCCTTGAGCTTGTTAAAAGTGGTGATTATAGCATCAACGTTTCCGGCCGCAGGAGCACTTGACCCATTTTGAACAGGAGCTGAAGTTGGCGCTGCCTGAGGTGGCTGCGTTTGAGGAGCAGTCTGTTTTTGAGGTGGGCCTTGGGTCAGAGGGACAGCTTGAGGTGCAGCCTTTGTCTGAGGTGGTGCTTGAGGCGGTGCCTGTGTTTGAGGTGGTGCCTGTGTTTGAGGCGGTGCCTGTGTTTGAGGTGGTGCCTGTGTTTGAGGCGGAGCCTGTGTTTGAGGTGGTGCCTGTGTTTGAGGTGGTGCCTGTGTTTGAGGTGGTGCCTGTGTTTGAGGTGGTGCCTGTGTTTGAGGCGGAGCCTGTGTTTGAGGTGGTGCCTGTGTTTGAGGTGGTGCCTGTGTTTGAGGTGGTGCCTGTGTTTGAGG